>PNEQ01071064.1:46902-100885 GCA_003012365.1 Medauroidea extradentata
AAAAAAAAAAAAAAAAAAAAAAAAAAAAAAAAAAAAAAAAAAAAAAAAAAAAACATTTATAAAATATTAAGAAATTCCTAAAATTTTAGGTTAGGTGATGCGTTCCAGCAGAATGTTTGTGCTTTGATACAGTCCACATGGTTCAAGTTACACGTTTTGGAGGTGATGACGAATGACTCACGTTTCTGGAAGCATTTTACGGAAGAATCACAAAACTCAGTAGAGTTCAACAGTGTAAATACACCAATAAGGAAAGGCTGACATGAAAAACGTTCCGGTGTAACCTAGAAAACAGGAATAAGAACTTTTCTCGTGAATGAACTATGTCTCAAGTTATTTTATAACACACAAAATAGGCAACATTTACATGTGGTTAATAAATTGGGAATTGGCAAGGACACGTTTGGACACGTGTTTGAAAGTACACAATTATAGTTCATTACCGAAAAATTGACAACGAATAAGTGATATTCTACTAAAGTAACGATTTATGTGGCGATTTTCATGTGATTGTGAAACTATGTATTATTGGTACGTCGTCACTGCAAAGACACGGCCTGCATCAACGCACATGGCCAGATATGGGAATAAACATTTTTTGTAAGAAATTGCTCGGAATTTCACTAAAACACCACCTGGAAGCATTTTATAAGCCGATTGAGATGTTGTACTAAAAACATTTTTACCACAATAATTGTACTGGATCAGAAACGAAAGAGGTTAAAGTTATAAATGGGAACAGTCAGGGATGCCAACACAAACGTCATAATTGTTACTAAACCCATGTGTACGCCATAAGCACACGCCTGCTGTAAAAGCTACCGCGAAGAATATGTAAGATGAGATTATAAAGGTGAAGATATTTTGGTCAGCGCTTAAGGTGGCCGCCTCGGTGAACGTATTTTGCGTGTTCGAGGTATAGAAGTACAGAAGCTATAAGGACGAATCAGCACGCGTATCAGGCCTCACTCTAGCTTCTAGGCGCAAGTCATTGAGCTGGTGTGAAGTCTTCTCGCCGACAACTCGCCTGTATGAGACATACAGAGGTGACCCCATCATTTTACGACGTAATATAAAAGATAAATGTGTATAGTAAGTGCACATACCTTTCAAAAGATTCTATGCACGAAAATATATTTATACCTAAAGAAGACCGTTCAAACACATACGCCATTTTCGACAGCGTAAAATAAACTTTAGCGATGAATGGGTGAATTGAGACGGTTATACACATGTGTATCAAAACAAAGGATTATTTTGGAAGTACGCCATTTGCAGCAATGGCTTATGTTCAGAATACTTCTTTGGGTTGTAACATGCCCCAATTGCAACAATCGTTTAAAAAATAACACACACGTGTATAGTTCTTTTAATGCTATTCCTAAACATACGTCACTTACGTTCGCTGAACAGTTTTCAAATAAACTTGTAAACCTAACGGTCGAAGATGCGCACACCGCTCAGCGGAGAGCAATTTTCATTAACTTATTTTAATTTTTTTTATTTTGACTAGATGTATTTTCTAATTTTAGACATAAATATTTACTAATATTTGCTCTCACGAAATTTTTTTATCCCTCATAGTTTTTGCGTAGTGGCGCGTAAATGTCAAAATGTTACTGTTTTCAGTCTACTGACATACCAAACTGAACAAATTTTACAGTGAATAATGATGTTGTTGGTTACATGGTATCGTTTATAAAACCAATAAAAATAACAATATTTTAATTTTCAAAAATAATTGTTAAATTGTTAAAATTATAATTTCAAATTTCAACATTCTTATTTGAACACAAAATTTTATTTTATTTATTTATTTTTTTTCATTTAAGAGATTTGTAGCGTGCAACGTTGTTATTCACCGTTATTTTTTTTTCAATTTGGAATGTCAGTTGGTTTTTGTGTCGTACTAAAATCCGTAACATGCGAATTTTAACATTTACGAACAATTATGCAAAAACTATGAGAGATAAAAAATTCATTTCAGTCAAATTAAGTAACAATTTATGTCTAAAATAAAAATAATATACATTGTACAATAATAAAACTAAAAATATGACGATGAAAATTGCTATATACAGCGCCCTTAATGGCGAAGTTTTTAGCTTTGGTTGAGGTGTTATATGTTGAGTATGAAGCAACGCCGGAATGATGGGGCGAGGGAAACGGCAGATCCCTGAGGAAACCCGCTGACCAACGGCATCGACAGGCGCAATTCACACATATGACGCCAGGACTACCGACGAATAGGGAGCGGGATTGCAAGGGTGAGACTTCCTTTGTTTCAGGACTTCATCACGAATATTCCCCGTTGCGAATATTCCAGCGCAGCACAGCCTGGTATCAAGTCGGAATTTCTCGTTATCGGATACATGTGACTAGTAGTTGATACGTCTGACACTTCTAAATTAAAAATACTGCATTTTGATTGAAATATGTCTTCACCGGTTATTGCAGGAGGACTCTTTTCAAGTACGCTGCAACGAGTCACTATTCTTTTTTTTTTGACAAAACCATCTATCGTGCATTATATTTGTTTGGCTACGAAAAGAACACACACTTTAAACTATGTCGGTAAAATTTTAAAAAAATCTATACGTTTATTAGAAACATCATTTTCAGGTCCCTCAAAAAGGCCGAAAATGGTTTTGCAAATTAACAACCCGATTTAAAAAACACAAAATTGAAAACAAGCATTCGATTACGGACTATGTTGCCAACGAATAAAAATTGTGTCCCGTAGGAAAAATAATAGTGAAGCACTCCTCGCCAGCTGATTGGCTTGCGCGATGAGGCGATAATGCATTACATACGCCGGTCAGCGGCACCCTTACCACTCCTCGATGTTCTTTCTCTCTCTCACACACACAGCCTATCTAGGAAGGGATCTTAAGAAGCCATTGACGTGGTGGAAATGTGTTACCAAACCTACAACATTGTCACTTGTACAACGTTTTCTCCTACTTATTCAGAGGGCGTCGTACATTAACTGACGCTGAAGATATTGACTGTAGTCAACGAATTGTTGGAAGTCAGGGTAAAAAAAATTCCTAGATAACCTCTCTTGGCAACTTTGTAAGCTAATTTCGAGGGGATCACTAATTTTCGATTAAACAATTAGTAATGGCGAGATGTATCGTACATAGCTGTGGCGCAAAGCATTTAAACTGTGGAAACGCGGCACATTAGCAAAGCATTAGAACCTATAGTTTGAAAATGGTTTTATTTATTTATGTAATTTAATATTGTGGTCTCAGATTTTGAAATAAAAATAGTTTAGAAGTTTTATATATATACATATATATATATATATTCTGTTTAACAAACAATTAAAGGATTTAAAATGTATATATATGTGTATATATACATACACATACACACACACATATATATATATATATATATATATATATATATATATATATATATATATATATATCAAACAATGTTTGCGTAAGATGGAATACCCCATGATTAGTCAACAGTTATGCATCTTCATACTGAAAATGTGTTTGCTTTTCATTTTCTGTTTCACGAACTTTGCAGACGTATCTACAAAGTAAACTTTCTCCTCGTAGTTAAGCTCGTAGAGTATTAAAAATACTTATTTTTACTGTATTTATTTGCTCAAAATTTACTCTTTTTTTCCCCTGGGCGTGGTGGAGCAATTCGCATTTAAAAAATTTGTACATTTATTACATGAAAAACTTGCAAATAAATGTTCAAACATTTATCTTCATGCACTACGAGAATGTCGCAGGTCATTAAATTGGTCTAAATGTTCCAAATACCTGAGGAGACTAGAGGGATACATATTCATGAGCTGATTGTTTGACGCGGAATATTTTGTGCTTCACAAAAAATTCTTTTAAGCTGGTTGCCAACAAAATGTTATGTCACTCCAAACTATTGTAAAATGTACGAGAATTTAATTGTAAATATACACTAATTATTTGTAAGTATACAACATTTTAAATACCTTTGTATATTTCGAAGCATATTCTGGAAAGTTCTACATATTTTTGTAAACTTAAAAAACATTTTTTTAAAACTAGTCTCTAATTTTTTTTTGTAAAAGTAAAATTTTTATACAGTGTGGTAAAACGCATCGCCAACGGGAGGACTGTAGTCAGATCCTCGACTCCGGAAATTCTGATTTCTGTTTTCCAGGATTTTTCCAGGGTTTTCCACGATCAGCCCTGGATATTTCTGGGCCAACCACTACACCGTTTTATCCGTGTATCTCTAACAAGGCCTTGCGCTGTTCAAGGGCATGTAAAATCAAACTAAATAAAATAAAACATTTTCGATGCAATAATTTTTATACATGCAATAAAATTTCATTCAGTCTAATTTGTATTTATTGTTTTATTTACATACTGAGATGAAAATGTAGGCAATAAGGAGCTGTTCGCAGCCACTATGCAGGCAAACGACGTCGAACCGTTGAATGATTTGCAGTGATATTTTCTGTGAAGAAATATCCGCGAAGTGTCAATCCCAATTATAGGGACTATTATTATTTATGATAAATGTCAATCACTGCATATGACTGAGACAAGCATGGATTTAATTGATAATTTTACTATGTGATAATTTCTAAGAACAATTTATAACAGCTTATGCGTATTGCCCCTTGTTCTAACTAACACGGTCTTATTTTTAACCCCCGACGCAAAAAAGAGGTCTTATAAGTTTGACGTGTATGTCTGTGAATCTATGTGTCTGTCTGTTGCATCGTAACTCATTAACGAATGAACCTATTTGATTTTTTTGTTTGAAAGGTTAGTTGACCGAGAGTGTTCTTACCTATGATTCAAGGAAATTAGTTCAGCCGTTTGATCATCAGTTCTTTTCTATTTTTTTTTATAGTGAATGTGAGCAATTCTACTGGTCTGATAAATTTGTAGTTTAGTATTCTGTGAGTAGGTGGGTTTATTTTTAAATTGTTAATGAAGTCTTAACTTGTTCCTAACGAATGTATTTTTCGTATCTTGCTAAGTGAAAAGGCGCATAAATGAAATTAAATTTTTACGTAGTAGAGGACTCTTCTGTACGACCTCTATTGTTTTAGGTGTTTTGGGGGTCGAGGGCGAACACCCTTTTTGTCACTGACTCATGGATACGTACCTAACAGTCTTTATATGTAATTTGTCATCTGAGTAGAAGGGCGAGGGTGAGTGTGTGTGACACAGAGAGGGCTGTACTCTTTGAGTTCTTAGGCACTTAAGACTGTTCTGCACAGAAAAATTCCTAATTTTATAATTGTGTAAATCTCTTTCACATTAGATCCCTAACAATTTCTCACATATATATAATTTTTTCGGTTCCATTGTTTTCACACAAGCGCATGTCAAAATAACGATTTGACAATTTTCGGTAACTATACCAAAAGTAAAAGCTATTTAAATGATACGAATGGAATAATTTAGAGTGAAAGCAAATGTATTAAGCTACAGAATGAAACCTTCGTAATTTATCGGACATTTTGTTTGCATTAAAAAATTTCTAAAATATATCAAAATTTTCGCACACAATTGAGTGGACATATTATTTTAAAATACTTTTCACGTGAAATAACGAATGTGTCATTCTTTAAGCTTAATACATTTACTTTTACTCTGCATAATTTCTTTCGTATCGTTTGAATAGTTTTCACTTTGGATACGTACAGAAAATGGACAAACTGCAACTTTGGCATGCTTGTACGAAAACTGTAGTACCAAAAATATTTAATTTACGGGAATTTACTATTGATTAAATGTGTAAGAGTTGAGCAGTGTTTTGTACAATTGCAAAATTATAATTGTTTTGGTGTAGAGCGCTATTTTTAAAGCCTTATTGCGTCGGGAGTTTCACAAAGTAAAGAAATTCGTGGACGTGGTAATGGGTCCTGAGGTGCTCACCAACGAATGTAGTTCATTTGCGCACGTTCTGCCGGTGATGATGGTACCCAGGGGGTCTATGAAGAATATACGTTGCAGAGGTGTTAACTTAAGTATTCCACGCTCAGTTTCTTTCTGTGCCTAGCCGGGAAAGTTTATTATCGTGGTAGAAGTGGTAATTTCGTGTTCTGTAGGTCGAGTCACAATCATCCGTCACAATCATCTGTTTCATCCATCAGTCGACCATACGTCCGTCAGTCACGTGTCCTTCAACCAATTAGATGCTTCAAATACTTCCATCTGTCCATCCGTCTAAAGCTCGACAAGCTCTAGCTTTCAACGAATAGCGAATGAAGGCATAGCCTTGTAAATATGGCGGCTAATATTTTAATGTTTTTTGTTGGTGAGAAGCTCTTGATATTAGTTTTATTCTTTTATTCTTGTTGGCGTTGCCAACTCAACTGTAAAATACGATACAAAAATTGTTGGTGCTGGACAGAAATTAAAACACCAACCTAAATGATATTTACATAGTGCGTACTGAAAGCAAAATGTGAATTAATTTTTAGTGCAAAATTATGCTAGAAAAATATCTGTGTAAAAATAAACAGTAGTTTCAATTACTGGCAGACATAATAAATTCAACAAAAAACTTTAATAAGGTATTACTTGTGTACGAGAATTTTTTTATTCTACACATACGTTTTCAGTTTTGTTCATTTGTATACTCTGTTTCATATAAGTTAGGATGAATTTGACAGTAACATATGGGCAATAACTTGTAATATTTTGTGATTTCTGGCTCTACACAGGCAAACTTTGTAGTACAAATACTGAAATGGACATCGCAGGTTAATTTTAGAGCTAAAAATGACTTGCATTGTGCAACAAATCATAAAATACTAAAAATTATTCCCCAAAAGTAGCTGTAAATTCATTCAAACCCATATGAAACAGAGTAAAACATGGTAAACTAAGGTATTTTCGACTGACGGGTGACGGATTGTTGCAATTCACTCAATTTGCAGGCGGACGGAAACAGCTGTACAACTATGGTACCGACTCGAGTATGTTACTGTTGTCCTCAGAGACTGGACAATAATGTAAGGGAGAGGAGAGAGGAAATTTAGGATAGCTTTACGTAGAGCATCCGATTTTTAATCCATATTTTTTGGTCAACTGGATGGCATTGCGTATTTTAGAGTGCAGTATCTCGAACATGTGCTAGCTAGAAGTGTTACGTTTGAATCAAAACTGAACTGTAATTAATGAAGTTTAACAATATTGTGTTTGATTTTACACTGGCATTGATGGTTTTACAAGGAAAGCAACATAAATAACAATCTGTATAAAAGATAACACTGACTGGCTGACATATCAAACTGCAGCCCAAACCACTGGACCTAAAATAGTGGAATTTTTTTTTGTGGTTTCCCTTCAGGTCCGAGGCGAGCACTAAGAAGCGATTTTTCTAAATTCGACCTGAATGGGGGTGATGAAAAGGGGTGAAATGTATTCTCGAATAAACGTCAATGCAGCTCGAACCCGACGGTCTGTCATCGTGATTTTTACTTCAATGGGACATACAAAAATAAATATTAGCCAATTTCGGCATTCTTCGAAATTCAGCATTTAAGGGAGGGAAAAGAGCAGAAATGTGTTTCCAACTAATTACACACACACACACACACACACACACACACACACACACACACACACACATATATATATATATATATATATATATATATATATATATATATATATAATCCTTGGGGATAAAGAGTTGGTTTTCAATTCAAAATGATGCTTACATAAATACCCGAAAGTAGTTTTAGGATTTTTTAAAATCGACCTCCAAGCATTACAAATGGGGTAAATATGTTTTTTTTTTTTATGAATTGGCTATTGTCGTGACTTTTACTTCAATTTGATACGTGTACAAATGACTAAGACATAACATCAAGACATATCAGAATTTTTCAATTAGGGGGGTGAAATTACATAAAATGGGTGTTCGATTGTTCCTCTATGTCTATCGAACCGATCGAGAAATCGAAGTGCTCTTTTCTTTAGATCCTTATGAAAATATCAGAAATATCGTTTCAATGTACTTTCGGAATTCGGCCCCGAAAGATAAAAAAACGTAAAATGTGTTTTCGATTCACAATCGATATATATCGACCCATTGATTTTATATATCGACATGATTTTTGTTTTAGATTGATGGTTACTCAATTTCCTGAAAGGTGATATCGCGAATTTTCGAAATTCGCCACCCTAGTAGGTGAAAAGGGGTGAAAAGGGGTGAAAAGTGATGAAATGTGTTTCCAATTTATCGTCTATATATATTGAACCCAGTTAGCAACTGTCGTGTTTTTCACTTACAAGAGACACCAGTAAAGTAGTATAAAGTGCGATTCAAAGGTTTTTCGATATTCAGTCTCTCAAGAGGTGAAAATACCTATAATTCGTTTTAGATAATTCCTCTAATTATGTAGAACCCATCGAGATATTCACTTCATTTCTCCTTAAGGTTTATGATTAAGTACATACCCGCTAAAAGGTTTTAAGAATTTTAAAAATTTTAACTCTCAGTACTGTACAGAGGTCAAATGTGTTTTTTTTTTTACCAACGATAAATTTTTCCTTGACTGAATAGACTATCGTCATGATTTTCACTTCACGTGGATTCACAAATATTTAAGATGTGAAATTAAGATTATTCGAAATACGACACGTAAAATGGTGAAAAGGCATAAAATTTGTTTTCTATCAGCCGATTATATTTTTCTAACCAGTAAAGATATTGAAGTGTTTTTCGCGTCATGGTGAAGCTTACGCAAGTACTTTTAAAAACTTATGAAGTTTTTTATTTTGCAAGATAACTTAATTATTAAGAAGAAACTCAATTTCTAAACTTTCAAGGCAGACGATCTGAAAAGAAAGTACGAACAGCGAGAAGTAATTTATACAGGAGTTTCATTCTACAACTCTATCGAGACGTGTTGTTGCACAACCTCTATGTGCCTATGAAATTAATATCATATTTTAAAATATAATTTTTATGATAAGTTTCGACGTTATGTAGCGCAGTTGTTTGTGGCTCCAATCTATTGCTCGGAAGGTTCTGGGCTCAAATTCCGTTAAAGGTTGTGTAGATGTGCAAGTCTGGCACACAAAAACTGCAAGGCAAATGGAATTAGTGCAATTTGGATAAAGTCGTTCATAATTGGTAAAAATGGATTATGCAGTCTACTCACTACCCACTGAAGTTCCTAGAAATCATCAGCCAACATATGCTATCTCACTAACCTCAATGTTTAGGCGCCAAATACGTTTATATTTCTGGATGCGTTACTCCGCCAAAACTCTCTAATGGCCCTTAAATTCAAGCGAAAGTTTTAAAATACAAATACGTTATTGAGGGCACCAGCACTAATGGTTGTGCTCGGGGCAAATCAGTCTTCAAACCACGTAAACTACGTATTTAACTCGATGACCCTGCAATTGAGAGTGTGTAACTACCCCACAACGTCAACTTTGCTGTTACTATAAATAAGGCCCAGGTGAAGTCGCTGTTAGTGCCAAGGACAAACTGAAGACTGCTTTTCGCGTGGACAGCTATAGTTACTTATCCTGCTGAAGAGTTAACTCAACTACCAGTTTGGCCATTCTAACACAAGATGACTGAACTACCTATCTGGTGTGTAAAGAGATTTTTCAATTAAAGCAAATACAATCTGCTATGAGGAATACACGCGAGCAGAGCGGCGGGCACACTGCTATATAATTTAGTTAATTTAATACGTTTCACTTGGAACGCTAGCCAGAATTTCGCATTTGACAAAGGTATTGCATGTTAAACACTAAATCCTATTTCGTATTTAATGTTTGATACATGTTGAAAACGTTATGGTAAAGTGTCAAGTATGTAATTATTTCGATTATACTCAATCAGTTCACGTTGTTACTAAGATAACTTAAGAAGGTGACAATGGCATTCATTTGAAGTTATTTTTAAGTGTATTGCTAAAGCTAATAAAAATATTTCATGTACGATAATTGCAGAATAATGGGATTTTGACATGCCAGTAAGTAAATATATCATTTGGAATGCTTTTTTTAAATGTAGTTAACATTCTTATTAATATGAAAAATAAAATAATAATAAAAAGGGCTATAGGCCCTATCCACGCAAGTAGGCCTATGACAAATCGCAGAAAATTAAGTAAACGATGTATTGAAAAAAAACCAGCAACGGTACCTATCATCTTCATCCGTAGTCGAAAGTTTATAGTAAAAGTAATTTATGACTTGCATGCATTCGCTTTATGCATAGAATCAATGTATTTCATCGGAAAAAAATACCCTCCCTTCACCCTCTTCAAAATCATCAACCCATTCCTACGTGAACTGCACGCAACGGTAAATACGGGGGGAAACATGTGTAGTTTGCCAGGTTAATTATCATCACATCATTGGACACGTTGACACATCAGCATGTTTTAAAATTTGCGAAAGTCGTAAGTCGAATGAATGGCCAACCCCGCAGAACTGTTCATAATTTTTATGGAACCGAATTCCTCTAGAGATACACGCTGAATTTGTGGAAAATCTAGCTCAAATAGCAGGAGCATTCACCATATTGACATAATAAAAGATCCTTTGCTACTTCTATGAAACATTGCCCTTGCTAATCTGCATCGCTAATTGAATGACACTTGTTGATGGAACACGTCACAGTAAAGAAGAGAATATTAACGTCAACACATTTGTCACATTTTGAAAAACTTATGTCGCGGTGGTGTCCGGGTATATTCATATGACAGTATTTTCTTGTAGTTCATTATCTAAGATGTTAGTTATTTAAAATAAACAATTTTGATTGTAATACAGTTTATTTAGTTTGTTTGATATTACGTGGGTTCTCCTTTTTAACTCGCTCATTTACTCCACCATTCAGTCTCTGAAACCCAACCCATTATTCTAATGGTTTCTTGTTTAATCGATAAACATAGACGCAAGGGTTGGCAGTCATTGCTATCGTGACAGTCCTTATTGAAAGTGTATATTAAGACTTGAAACAGGTAAAACAGTATTCTGAATGTTATTTTATTACTATAAAATAAACATCTCACCGCTCTGTTTCTTCTGGCAGTCAGCAAGTATATCAATGTATGTAAGTAGCATAAACATTTAAATTAAAGCTTTAAAATAAAACAACTCCGTGTCTTAGACACGCTTCACATTCGTAGATACTAGATACGTTATTACAGCATTTAAAAACTGGTATACACTATGGCTAACAGATGGCTGAAAGAAATTATTTCTAGGAAATAGTTCATGAATGTCTTACAACGAATAGTCATTCATAACAATAATAACAATAACTGTCTTTAATATGAACGGGAAAAACGTTCTAATCGGGTATTGTGGCTGAAGCTATCCACACCTGAAATGATAATTTTTTTAAAAATAAAAATGTGGTATGGTCGTGAATAAATTAAAATGAAATGTGACTAAAAATAAAGTAATTGGAAAGAGGAAGCATACAACTTTTATTTGTATTATTATTGTTATACAGTTAACATTTTCTTACAGTGTGGGCTAGAATATTTCCTGTATGAGATTTTTGGTGATGAAAATTTCTTAATTTATAGTTGAGATCCATTGGGTAAATTTCAATGACAAGTTGTGGCTTACCCCCTCTATACTAAAATTTATATATTAACTTTTTATACGAACAACTTCTTCAGTTGTATGAATTGTAAACTTTAGATGTGTTGAAATACGTCTCTTAGAATAACTGGGATTATTATTGGTTCAACAATATTTAAAATTATATTTAATAGATGTTAATAATACTGAAAGTTCGAAGTGTATGGGGAATATAACAAGTTCAGCGAAACACTGAGACGCTGTAGGTATTCACAAAAGGTAGAAAGCATTTTCTTGGAAATGTAGGTTAAAAGAATGCCGGTTTTTTTCGGAGGTAAAACACAGAACACAATCTACAGACGAGCGGCTCGTTCGTACACGGAGCAATCTCTATTTCATGCTGCGGAGTACAGGACACAAAGGAAATAAGGATAACAGACAGTGAAGAAGAAGGGGGTGGATGACGCAGGCTGGTTGGTTAGACAGGAGTCGTGTGGGTGAAGTGTGTTGCGGCTACTGATATGCTTGTACATTCCCCACAAATTTTGCGTGTCATTTTCAGCGGCTAGAAATCTGCGAGGTCAAAGGAGCGGAAAGCCTGACCGCATGACAGGGCGTTAACTGAGTTGTCCCACCAGGCCGAAATGTCGACGCTGGCTGTTTTGTGCCGTCACATGTTTTCTTGCTTCATTGACTTTACCCTCCATTCATGACTAGTGCGGCGAAGGCGAATTTTAAAACAAAGCCAGTGATTATCTATCAGAAAAAAAAACAATAAAAGAACATTTACAGACATTCTGTTGCTGACAGGCTGATTGGAGTAATTGACTATCAGTTCCTGTGCCAGTAAATTTCACTATTTATCAATAAATACTGCAACCGTAAGGGTACAACGAATGATTCTGCCAAATTAAGAGAATAATATGCAATAGCGCATGCCCAGTCGTATTGTTAGTACACACGGAAACCGTGGTTTAAATTTGTCTGAAGGAAAAAATCTCCTTTAAATAAGTTTAAATTAAACGTCCTACAATACTGATAAAAACTGGCTGATGAACTGCGTAGTTATAAGCGAAAGTACTGTTGTTTATGTTCGCCGAAAATTATGCCTAATTCACGCTACCTTCTGTTATACACAAGAGTAAAAGCATTGGTCATATCAGATGCTGAGGTATTTAGTATACAAGAAACACTTCGTGCCTCCTTGTATGTATTTACATAATAAACAGTGGCGGCTCGTGGGTTGTTGCCAGGTGGGACTGCAGATAGTCGGAACTGTATACTCTTGACGAACGCGCCGTAGACCAATGACCATGAAATATTTGCTGGCTACTATATCTTTTGTGACCACTCAGTAGTAAGGGGCAGCTGCACATCAGCGTGTCAGTGGCTGTAGAGTCAACCAGCGCACAACCCTGTACAGCTATTGGCAATTGCAGCCCTACCTGGCAACAACCCACGAACCGCCACTGATTATAAATAATGTTGAAACGTACATAAAATGTAATTAAACACAGATATTTCAGCAGTATTTTATTTACTCAAAAATGATACTATACATCACAAATATCATGAAAAAAATATGTGTGGTAGTGGTGATAACTACGATTTTGATGAAAGCGGTGCCTTACCTGTAGAACTAGGCAAAGGAAGTTTTTATGTAGTCTACCATTGCTTCAGAATAAATAAGATTAGTTAATATGGTGAATTCCTGACGCTGACGCCATTTTGAACAGAATAAGTGGTAAATTCTTATGATCATGTGTCCAACACAAAAAGGCTACGATTGACCAGAAAGATTTCTGGGTAGAATGCAAAAAAAAAAATACTAACATAAAAATACGTTCCATTAAACGTTTATGAGTAGGCTTATGGGTATGAAAACTGCTATGCCAAGAGGTAGACCACTTGAGAAGTAAATAAACAAACAGAAAATGGGCATGAAAACTGCTATAGAATCGGGTAGCTTTATAAACTGCCATGGAAGAACAGGTGTGAACACTAAGCGAGTGGCATGCCTTATATAAATGTAAGGGCGATGCATGAATCAGCTTTTTCGGGTAACACATCATGGTGAACCCCTGTTCACTATCTTATTGTTACATGGTAAGTTCGTTATCAAGTCCCTGTTTCAAACAAATAAGTATACAATCAATGTTATTAGTTACATAGCATATTTGCATTCACATCTTATATGTTTTTACTATCTAAACATGGATATAAACAAATGGCAATATCCTCAAAAGGGCTCTGCTCCATGTGACATCCAAATAAGCAGCTTCAACTGCGTCACAACAAGACACCTCCTGACTATTCTCACCTCCGTGCGATCACTGGCGTTAAAAATACTCTTTATATGGTTGATTGGTGCCACTGGCACAGTAGTATTCCTTTAACGTTGTAGTAAAAGAAACTACGAGTATCAAGTTTGTGTCAAGCCGCTAGGGGCACTAGTAGTATGAATGTAGAATTCCATTTTCTAATAACACCACATGTTAGTGATGCTGTCAGTACAAAGAGGTCAACTCAAAAAGCACAGGTAGAACGGCTAGTGTTCAATCCAGTATTTCTAAGTTGAAACTTTCTCTGCGTCATCGTGTATGTGTTGCAAGTACATACAACGTGCCGACGTGTCGAGACGATGCCAATCATCCCATTCTAACGGTTGTCACACGTCCGACGTGTAACCGTTTCCTGACGCTTACATCCAGTGATTTTTTGCGAAAAGAATTTTTTGTGAACTTGTTGCACGCCTTGAATTCACATCTATAGTTTTGCTTCGTGGTCAATGATTGGATGTTGTTAAGTCTTGGGGGTTCTAGTCGCAAATCACAAACTATGTGGTGTCGCAGTAATCGTGTTCTGATTGACACAGTTACATGAGCACGCTTCTGCACATATACACTGGCGAGGCCAACAACAGAGATTTACAAGTTAAATTATATTATTTTTGGCGCTAGTCACACTGTCTGTTGAACCTATTGTGCATCAGATTTACAAATATATAACCAATATTTTTTTTAGTTTGCTATAGGATATTTTATTCTAATTTTCAGTACCCTGAAAGCTACAAACAAATAAGTATTTTCGTTCCCAAAAATCACTAGAGAATACCAACTCATAAATTTTTTCTGTATTTTTTTCCCTGTAGCATTTCCCCCCTCTAACTCAATGTGTGAAATGGTTTGCGTTCATTGTGATGCCATTAAAGGTGACTGAGTACCGAGTAATATAATATAAAATGTAGATCCCATACACATATGCAACGCTCTTCAGGAACAAATAAATATATACATAAAGCAAAACATGATGTGGATGTATATGCACACAGCAGTATTGTATAGACTAGTTAAGTTAAGATGTGTGATACATTTCTTTGCCTCATACAAAGGAAAACTTCTCACAGTGAAACGATTATTCATGAAAATATGTAATGGTCTCAGAACGATAGTTGAATGACTTTAAATGAAGAGTATGTGCGCAGAATGTTCCGTAAACTAAATATTTTCCTGAGAAAATATAATTAATCTATGTTATGATAAATTCCTGGAAGGTTTTAAGCAACATGAAGAAATTAAAACATGTTGTTTGCAAATATGGGTTTTAATGTTTTAGTCAACACCAGGGAAAATATATTGCGTAAAAGTTAAGTTTGGTCTAACGACAGATGTTCTGCTTGCAAGTAAGACAACTTATAAGTCTGTGAGCAAAATTATAACAGGTAAGCAGCCAAAACATATTTATTGAAGTGAGTGAGAGATTTTGGTTAGCGCTTAACATCGCGGTCTTCATCGCTGGTGAGAGGTGACATGAAGTGAGTAGGCATAAGGAGCAGCACCGAAATGAAATGGCGGGGGAAACGGGATACCCACGAGAAAACCCACCAGGAATCGTCCGGTACGATTCCCACATGCGAAAATCCGGGGACCGACTCCACCAAACACAAATTTATTTTACCAAGCCAGACCTGGGAATCGAACCCAGAACCCCTCGCACCAAAGTTGGTCACTCAAAGAACTGTGTTGCGAGGGGGGAGGTGGTCGTCACCATTCGGCTACCGCGGCTTCATATTTATTAGAAATATGCATGCCAGCATACAAACAACTCACTTATGTCCCACTAAACGAAACGATTATATTGAACGGACAGTATCATTAAGTACTACTTGGGTTTAGAAATTATAAGAGAAGAAAACGTTTAACTTTTCAGACTTGAAACAATGTAAGACTGATTTTCTGATGTTTTGGGCATATACGTATTGTTTTATAGAGTTTGATTAAATTTTATTTTAATTGTTAACTTTAATCAATAAACGAGTATGCGAGATATGAGAAGGGATGATTGTGCCCCTATAAACATTTACTTTCATGTTCACTCACTGAACTTAAATACCATATCTTACTCTTAAAGGCAAAAAAATTTAATTGTAAGGTTTTGAAAATATTTGTAGAAAAGAAAGTGAGCTTTAATAGTATTATTGCCTGTTGTCAGTAAATACGTCTAGTCACCAGAATTTTTCTCCTTAGGTTGCAATATATTTTGTCAAATTCCTAATACAATATCAGTAGAGTTCATATTAATGAGTAAACTAAAATCAGTTAAATTCTTTTGTAAGTTATAAAATAATGATTATTTTACTAAATTTAATATTGTAAAAATCAATTACTAAATTCCACCATAACAATAAGCACATTTATATGGGTATAAAGGTATACATAGTTTAATTAATTGAGCAGAAGAAAATATTAATAACTTGATAATTCTTCATATTACCTGCCAAGATTTCCGGCGACTGTAGTGTGTCAGTCATAAATCGTGTCTGCGGCGATCCACGTTAGAGCTTCGAACGTTGATACCTCGTGCGAAAAATGTGTTACTTCTTGTCCATCTAAAACAGTGGTTTAAATACCAACATTATGTTCAGAAACAAAAACCCATACGTAAGGAAGACAAGTCGATAAATAATTAAAATAAATTACACCTACATAATGTATATGTTTAGTGTGGTACTTCATATAACTTTGGTTGAGTTTTACAAAGAGCTGGTTGTGTTCTTATAGAATAAGGAACGGAATATTTATGATTATTGTAGCTTAACTGATTGGCTTTCCTATTGCAGAAGTTGGCATTAAAAATAGAGTACATAATAATTTTCTGTCAAAAAATGATGACCCCTTGCGCATTAATTCTTGTTGAAATATGAATCACATTCATGACAGTTAAATGTAAAGTTTAAATCGTCAGTTAACTGTCAACTATCATTTTAAGGAAGTTGGATTCGTATTCAAAAGAAAAACTTCACCGAGAACAGCAGTTAATAAATATTCTTCTCAGATAGTTTCCATGGATTAAACTTTCGTGTCCTGAGATTGCAGACTGAACAAAGGTAAAAAAATACGAGAAGGTATTAGTCATAATGAGTGTTCCGTAAACAATACTTTTAATTTAAGGCCTTGTTACCGAGTTTTGCAGTGATTTCTAAAATATTTTTTTATTACTACCTAATACTCATATCAAAATTTCTCTGCATAGTTTTGACACTTACATGTTATAATTTGTAGCTGAATTGTTTTTTTTTTTTTTTTTTTAGAATTATACTGAACGGTTTTTCAGATTTCATTACCTAAAGTACCTCGTTTTTTGTCGTGAAAATAAGCAAAAATGAAGGAAATTATTTTTTTGCTGGAGAATGGTACATTATTTTAAAACAACGCTTCAACAGTATTGTGCATCGTGTGATTGCATATTGACTCAAATGTTTTCAAAACTCTTGGTTAAAAAATATTTGAGTTATTGGCACCAGTCTGAAAAAAACTCGGGAACAAGCCCTTAAGGACGAGTGTTAAAAAAAAAGAGAATGCATTTGTCACACCGAGTGTCCCCTGCTGAATGATTTGAATTGTAAAGACTAATGCTTATCGTTGATGACGGAAATGGGTTTTGAATTCCTTTGGTTATTTAGGACACCCGATAAAGCCACACTAGGTAGTTTAAGTTACAAAGGTCTTAAAGCTGGTATAATGATCATTTACCTAAACTTTACTTTACCTGACAAAAATGCAATCCGTTTAATATCTTTTTTTATATAGCCGTTTAAAACATTGACTAATTCGTTCTCTTTTGGCAATCGAAACAGAATCTTTGAAACGGTAAAGAAACATAACAGTTCGCCTACTTGACACACCACTTTTCTACTATACGACATGATCTGACTTCCCGACGATTATTTAAATTATAGCCAAACGTACATAATTATTATATGAATTTGTAATTAACTTACTCCGTTAAGCTCTAAACAGATGCAAGGTTAACCTTCGGGTGCCTAATATCATTTGGTTGTCTGATCATTGCGTTAAGGGCCTATACTGAACTTAAAATTGGATTTCATCCACTTTCAAGATGTGACATAAATATTTGGGATAATTTAAAAAGCAGGACATTAAGTATAGTATCGGCAACTTAAGGCCGTGGCTTAAGAGTGTATTGTATATAATTCGGTGCTAAAAGCATCAGCTCAGAATTGTAGGTTTCTCGAAGCCAATTTGCCAAAATCAAAAAAACAGCAATCCTAGCCAGCTTCTGCCAACATTATGAGAAAATATTTTTCTCGGTTAACGTACTCCTGAATAACAATCTCTTACACCGAAATATCGTACATTTAATTACGGCGCAAGAGATCACACTTACAAACGCATCATTCAGGGTAAATGTTTGCTCATAAAGCTGGCTAGTATAATTATGAAGGATTGCTGTTTTGCAGTTATTTCTGTATTGACTTTCAAAAAGCGTATATCTCGGTTGAATAATTCAGTGCTTATTCATTTACCACGCCCTCATAATACTTGGACTAACCATACAATGATCCAGGGCAAAGATAAACCCACACCACCGGGTACAGCTGTCTAGACGGCGGCGGAGTCTTGAGCGGTCGAGATATTTGCATGCGGGAAACACACCCTCCACAACTGCTGCAGCTAAGGGTGGTAGTGGAAACTGGAGGGTGTGTCCTTGCGTATTTCATTTCCTGCGCTCCTCGCCGGAGAACAGAGGAGAGTGATTGTAGCGAAGAGGCGGAACGGGGATGGGAGAGAAGCTGTTGGTCAAAGGGTGGAGGGCAAAAGAAGAAGTTATCACTGAAGAGAAGGGGGAGGAAAAGTGTTGGACGAAGGACGAAAGGAGAAAAAAGACAGGGACAAAAGGGAGGAGAGAGAACCGTCTCGTCGGCGACCATGTGTCGGCAAGGAAACTAAATTACACCTCGTCGCTCTTGTTTCTGCGGCGGGGAAACTGCTTCCTGCTGGTTTAGCGCTCGACGTGGTTGAGAATGTACGACCTTGTTGGAAACTGGAGGAAAGAACACTCACAAGGCGACTATATCAGGCCGAACCCAGATAAGAGACTTCGTTTACTTTTATGTGCAAGGGGAGTTTCTTAGGAATACTACTTGTTTATGGGTTTGCATTTTGTGTTCTCTAAAGGTTACAAGAATCTGCGCAAGATTATTTTGTATCACAGCAAATCATTTTTGAATCTCAGCTGTTTATCTATATACATTTAACAAGCGTGTATCGAATTCAAAATTATCTACGTATACATGTATTGTCATAAATATCTTAAAAATATTTAAGTAGTATAAGAAATTAATTTTTTTTATTACAGATTGTGTCAATCTGAAAATTCTTATTATTTGTACGCAGAAATAACACGTAGGCCTATATGAGAGAGAGAAATAATGTGTATTTCTAACTTCAAGAGTCCTGCATCTTACGTAGCACATGATTCATAAAATGTCTCTTCGTCTTTGATCCAGAAAGTTTTATCAATCTCTGCATCTGTTGCACCAACAATTTTTCCCACTTTTTCCAGAAACGTAGCAAGAATGGTTACATGCTTAAACTACCAGGGGACAAGTATAAATTATTCTGTTATTTCCGTAGATTTTAAAACCGCTTATAATTTTGTAGCTTTGTGTTCGGCACGATGTTATAGCAGCGACTTTAGAATGAAACTGGGTGCAGCACATTATGAACCTCGGTACATATTACTCGTTGTGGGCAGATTTATAAGACGACACAAAAGGCTAACAGGACTTCCCCTCGACGTTTTATTTCTGAGCTTAACAAATGCGTGCTAGCCTCTTGCGATAACAGATACATATTTTTGCAACTAGTCTTTAAACGCAAAATTTGAAATAGATATTGTAGATGTCCCTAAACGGGCATGTCACGTATGCCATGTGGCAAGGTAATATATGTCAATCATGTAGCTTAACTTGTGTTCTATATACTTCTTTATTTATTTGTTTGTTGTGATAGATAGGCCTCAAATTTCATGTCACTTGTAAATTTTTTTTCCGACTTCCATTGAAGTGTTTACTATTTATTACTGAAATACTGAAAGGAGTGTAAATCCTATTGTTTCTATAAATGTTCTCTGATGTTACATATTCGAAGGTTTCGTGCATCTGCTTAATTTGGAAAAATCGCTCTTCTTTTATTTAAATTAGTGTTTCCCTCGATGCTATTTAGACTTTCTGTATAGGTGTATAGGGGTAGTGAGGTAGATCCTTAGAACCGTCTGATGAATTTAAATTAGTATTATTGTTGTTTTATGGTTGAATCTGATGGTAAATGGTGGTGAACATACATATTGACATAGCACTGAGGTGATAAATCTGAGATATAACTAACTCCCCACCCCCCCGACCTCTCGCAAGAATAACAGTAAAGGAGTATCGAAGCTTTGGAAAATATCAACAACCAGGTTAACTGCGTTTGAGTTATTGGCGATTTGTCCCAGTATTAACAAATCCAAAAAGTTTTTTCCCCCGAAAATTGTCTGAATGTTACATAGTACCGGTACACTTATTTATGCGGCTTGTTACGCCTGTCAGTATGTGGGTATTCGGAACTAGGTGGTCCGACTAAAGGTCCCTTAGACCATGCTTCTTTGATGCGTGCCCAAAGTTAATCTTTTGTAGCTAAAATCGTCCTGCAGTATAGGCCATTTGTCGTATGACGAAGAACCACGTAGACAAGGTTTAGATGGCGAGAAATATGGTGAAAGGGAAAGTCGTGGAAGCAGTTTTTACGTAGAGGTCATTCAGGAACACTTTGGCGATGTAAGCATAACTTTTCCTGTTGGTACAGGGCCCAAGGCTGGCCATGAAGTCCGGCAACAACAAATTACTTCAACACCTCCACGATGTAAGTGTTACTACTGGCTATAGTGCAAGGATGTTTGACATGACTGTTAGGTCCATAATCGCCATGCACATTCCTCATCTGTCTTCACGCTCGCTGGTATCACGGGTGGGTTACTTGGGTTCCAGCTTGTAGCTCAGCCAGCTTTCGTTTACCAGCTGATTCACAAGAACCGTGTTTACGGCTTGTTGAAACTCGACCCCTATAAGCACCGTTCTCCCCTAAGTTTAATGGAGAAACATATTTTGTTCAGTAATAGTATTCTGCGACGTGGTATTTATTTTCATTACCTCCGTACACAAATATGAAATTAAACAAAATACTACTACCTTCTTTAATGTTTCGTTAATAACTTCGTGTTTCGTTGACGTCTACTAATAGGCACAGTGCATATTTGTCTAGTTGTGACGTAGGTAACTGATTTTAATACGACAGAATAAAAAACCCTGTGTGACACCCACTTATTCATCGAAACGTTTAGTAGCGGAAAGTTCTCTAAAAACATAAAGATGCTGCAAATTGCTGATATTATAACATTCAAATTAACACGGGAATCTTAAGCACATTAAATGTATTTAAATAGCAATACAATATCAGACTTAATGTGTAGTAAGTAACCTTGCAGCACTTTCAAACATTATATATGTTTGTGTTAATTAATCGATCGCTAAAATTAGTTAATGTAAATTAAATTTCACTGTTTTAATTTTTAAATGTTAATATAAACAAGACGTTACCAGCACAACTGATAAGACTACTTTTCTCAAAGTAGGTGCAAATCAACCCTGAAAAGTTAAAATAATTTATGTACATCTAAGAATATCAAATAATATATTAATTTAGGCACATGATAAACTAAATATACGAAATATAAGTCGGCTTACTAGGTAATATGCTCGTACCCAGTTTGATTAAAATGAGGTAAAATTACCTGAGATGTTTTTTCAAAAATAAAGGTAAAAAATGGCCGCATCCTTCAAAATATTATCAAAGGATGAACGAAATTCACAAAAGTCCAGTCAGCTAACTAGAATATGCATGCCGAAATTAATGAAGTTCGAAAAATATTTTCCCAAATAGGTTATGTCATATTATGCATAAAATATGAAATGTTCGCCGCTATGAAAATATGAACATGTGATAAACGAACCACAGAAAAGTCAAGTCAGCTTTGCAGTGGTAGTAAAAGAATGTCAACACATATGACATATTATGCTAAAATTAAAAAAAAAAACGGCTACCATTGTAAAACTATTAGCACAGAATAAACGAAATACACAAAAGTAAAAAAAAAATGACGTATGTAGTATATGTGTACCAAGTTCGATGAAATCCTGGAAAAAGTTTTCTAAAAGATTTGCAATACTATGCTAAATGTATAAATCAGTCAGAATTTTTGAAAATACAAACTTAGGATTAACGAAATACTCAAAAGTCAAGTCAACATTGAGTATAGTATCTATTCGTCAGCCAAGTTTGATGAAATTTTGAAAAATATTTCCAGAGATATGTTATACTATGCTAAAAATATTTAAAAAACCGTAATTTCGAAAATATTAACACAACATGAACGAAATACCTAAAAGGCATGTCTACTTTGAATATAGTGTATGTGTATCAAGTTTGATGAAGTTATAGACTATGGTTCCTTTAATTTATAGCTTGACCTAAAAAAATGTTACTACGGCCGTCTTTTTGTAAGAATGCACTGGTTCGAACGTTTTAGGGGCACATTCACATACGGATATAGACACATACACTCACCAAGATAGGAAGGCGATCTCATAAGCCTACTTTTTCCTTCGGAACGTCGGCTAAAAAATTCCAAAACACAATCAGTATCGTAGTTTTAGTATACAACAAACACAAAATGTCGCTGTATAAACAATTTCTAATATTTTATAAACAGTAACCACATTAGCATTATGCAGTGATCATTTCATTAGAAATAAATGGCAAGACACTGCCAAATTGTAAGTGAAATTTGCGACGTGCTGCTATTTATACTAAATATTAATTATTAGAGTTCTGGTGCTTGCATGGTGAAATATAAGGACTGTTAGTTCTGTTTTCCCGGGTATCACGTCGTCACTGTTCTCTCCTGGCGGACAGTTATTGTACTAGATTTGTCTATATTGTACTGAATGATTGTATGAATTCTAGTATCAGCAATATTTATATTTGGATGATGATGTTGAAGGTTATGTAGGCGAATATGTTTTGCAAAACTTAAAAATAACACCTGTAGGCGACCCGGCGCATAAATGAGCGATAACCGGCGGTATTACCCAGTCTGCCGTACTTCGCAGCTCGACGATGTCTCTGCTAAAAGGCGTCCCGACGCCTTAATCGGCGACGTCCAACGATGACACTCCGGGGCGCCGTATTGCGCGGCTCAACGACGTCTGTCTCAAAACTGTTAACAAACTCTAGCTTTACTTCTGTTTGGCGCCAACTTCCCTGCCACTTGTTTCGGAGGCTTTGGTTCATTTGAGCCAATCAGGAACCAGCTTTCGACAGATGATCCTGACCCTCGAGGACAGCAACTTCCTGCCATTTCCGTTTTAATTGCACAATTACTTAATTTATTTCGGATATACTTTGACTGTCATCCTACGTGTTTTCCTTAATGATTAAAATTCCGTATATCCTAATTAATCAACTATTTAACAATTTTATCCTAAGTACTACCTACAGGCTGGCTTTCCCTCCCCTCTCGTCCATCAGCTAGGGGTATAACTTGAGCGTGGGTGGGGGGCGAGAAGGCCCAGATGCTAGCCATGCACCTGCTAGCTATTTCCTGCAAAGGCAATATATACAAATTTCGGTTTTTCTCAATAAAATCTTGTAAACAGATAAATGCTTGATGAAAGTTATTTCATCGTCATCCTGAGAAGATGGCGACAAGAAAGTGTGGTCGCAAGGCATATTTATGATTACATCTGGAATTTATGACAATTCATTAACACTTGGTGGTTATTTACCTTATTGATTGCGTTGGCAACCAAACGGTGCGTTACAAATTATTCTTAACGAGTTCATTTTTTTTGTTTAGTTAGTATACATATTCCGTAGTAACAGGTAAGGCAGGATTTTTATGTATTTAAATACACCTAATAAAACTTTTACATAACTATCATGAATTAAAATTGATAATTTCCCCTTATATTTAAAATAGAATACAGTAAATGAATGAATAACTAACAAAAAATATGTATTTCATTCTTTGATATGAACTGTACTACATGCTTCTCTAACCCTTAAGTTACTAATACGAATCTGTATACATATTGCTTCGAAATGCTGTTATAATAATAGGGCGCAGCTAATAAACATTTATATACAACTCAGTGTATCATGAACCAAATTAACCTTTAACTTTAATTTGCCCTGCATTCTACAAACAGAAATTTGATATTAGTATTCTCTACTTCATCCAGTCTGCGCTTATATCAAAATTAACTATTATTTTTATCTTACTTTTTTCAACTCTGTTGCCCTCTTGCTCTATCTTTCTCTCACACGCTGTTTATTAACAATTATACTTTATCCTTTCCAACGAGATGGAAGCAGTTCAAAAGCTGTTAAACCCTACAACACAACTTTAATATCCCTTGCTGTGAGATAATTGTCATTCGTGTCAGTTTTTCATGTTCGGTACTTTTCCTTATGTAATATTTTACCATGGCAACACCTTCTGCTATTTTGTGAGAGTTTGAAAAAGAAATCAAACTTGCCGGTGCATTATAAATTCGTTTTATTATTCGGCGATTAACGTTCCTACTGCTTTTCGAAACGCGAATATGCCTAATAACTACAACTGAACCATACATTGCCATTCCACTTGTTTGCTTATTGTAAAATAATTTAAAAGTACCCTCTCAACAATGATATACTTGTTTACTTTAAATGACTGCTTATCCTCATATAGTGATCTGAATGCTGCTTGATTACATTCCTTTTGTTGTAGTGAACTTTACACTAACATTATAGATTTATTATTTGAGTAGTAAGAGCAAGGTTATTCTTGGATTCTGTTTCTTGCTTTAAATATTTAACACTGGCCTGAAATATTAACAGAAGCTTCTAATTGGTAAGAAGATGGCACATAGAAACATTGGTCTCGTTCCAGACAGTAGATATTACAATGGCAGAGAACAGTTTTCTTAATTTTTAAAAACATGAAGTCATGTACTCAGTTTTTAAAATAGTTCTTATGTTTTATTTTGGCTGCTAATATTTCTGAGAATGCTTATGAATGTTTAAAAAGGGGTTGTTTACAATTTACAGTTTTAAACGTACTAGTATATATTATTTATTATTCTATCATATGTAAAATTGTCGTGGTTTCCCTAATTTTGTAGGACATCATATTTCAGATTTATTTTATTATTAATACAGTAAAAAAACGGGAGGTACACATAAATTCGTTAAGTCTTTGAGACTAATGGAAGGGCTAATATGAAAGTTATTTTACTGTAAACATATAACAAAAAAACTTGAAGACAAAGTGTTTAGAGTAATTAATATTTTGTAAGGTAGAAAATTTAATTATTTTTCCTGAATAACATCTGCTTTTAATAAATGATTTATTTGTTTTCTTTACTTCCTTAATATTTGCTTAGCCGCAAACACCAGTATGTTTTTCTTTTACAAACTGTTCTAACATTTCTACTTCTTATCGGCAGGAACTGTACGTCAATCCTTTATCATTCAAGTGAGTAAATCTGCTATGCATCTGTCAGTCAAGTGTGAGGGACACTGAACGGCGCTACAAGTACGACGCACATTCCTTTGCAAACTGCGTACCTCAGTAGGAACGTATCGCTGGACCAAGGTAGACAAAATACACTGGCATAATATAAATGTAGCGCATAATTCAGTTGTTCTAACGTTGGTTTTTTGGTTGTTTGCCAATCAGAAGACAGCGTTTGGTCGAGGTTGGCATTATATGTTGGCCCGACGTTTGTATAATGCGTATTATTCTCATTAGCAATATAGGTTGGTCCAATGTTAGCACAATACGTTTCCCCAACATCGAAATGTAGGACATGCTAAATTGGCAGATTTCTTTTATTATTTTCCAAATTATCTGCTACAAAATATGTGATGCTATTTAGAATGTAGACAAAGTGTTAGTAATATGTACGCTGTATCCAGATAAAAGACTTGTAATTTATTCTACGAAAGCAAATAATGTACAGTATGTACTATTATATTATTTTAGCCCCTTTAAATACCCTCGTCATCTAAGATGCCGTACTATAGAAGAAGGTATCGTCGAAGAAGATACTTTTTCCAAGGAAGGTTTTCAAGAACATCTTAACGCTTGAAAAAGATGTTGAGACTGGTTATATGGATCCCACAAAGTTGAGTGCTAAAGTGTTTGCTGCAGAAGGAAGCTTTGTGCTAATGTCTTCGTTATTTTGTTCTTGGTTTTAAATGAATCCTTTTAAGATTTGGTAGTGAATTGTTACAAATTTGTTTTAATAAAAAGTGCGGGTTGCCTAGGCCTGGTATTGTGAATTATGTAAGTGATATGGACCCTCGTGACATTGTTTGTTGGAAGTCGTTTGCTATTAATTGTAATGTTGGTTCTTTGAACGTGTAAATAAATAAATTTAATATAACCATATTAGAAACGCATGATATGTACATTAACTCGGTTTTTTAGGCACCATTTTGTTTAAACCTTTTACAGTTCTCAACCGGTCATACTTCATACACGAAGATGTTTCGTTTTAGAGTTTAAACAATTGTGCGACAAAATCGCAGGAATGTTCATAAATAGATTTCATACTACTACATTTGGCTAAATGAGATATTGAAGGGTGCATTTGCGCCCTTCGCTTGAATTGGAAGAGCCTCTGAGTGACGTTATGACAGCGACGTATTTTTCGGGTTCGAATACAGTTAAGGGCCCTTAACAGCTGCATTTATACACAGCTCCTGTAAATAATGCTCTTTAAAACGCCTTCTGGGTACACACTGGATATGTTTCCATTAACTTTTATATATATATATTTATTTATATTTATATATATATAGGTGGGATGTTAAATTACTAAGTTCTACGCCCTTTATTTCTCTACATTTACTACTTACATAAAATGAAGTATTTGTATTAGTTTAATGTAGAACTTAACTTTTTTTACATAAAATAATGATTCTAGAAGCTGTAGTGCATATGTTTCCAACATAAAAAAATAATTTCAAAATTATTACACGTATCCATAACAAATATTCCCTCTGTAATATTACCAAACACACATAGCCTCATTTCAATTTGGACTGTTATGGGTTGCATAATTGGCTCAAGTGTTGGACTTTAGTAGATGCCATATTATTTCATAACACATTTATAGCAATGTATTCGGCCTTTTACCCAATTTTGGCAATAAACAAGCAGTGTTAAACAGTGTTTAACCAAAGCACGTTACCATATAATAACCAACAGAGTTAAAATATTATGTCAGTCATGTTTCAGGCACAGAAAATTTATGTAAATATAAAAAATTGTATCTGAAACACAAAATATATTTCAAGTTTAACTACATAATGTCGCATAACATTGACCTTACATAAAAATACATACCAAATTCCAATGGGATATTATTTTTTCAATACTTCCTAACGTTTAGTCTAACGGATTAAGTAGGAAAATGTATTCTTTCATGTTTAGTATTTTTTCTGGTGTTACTGAAATTCTGTTGGTTTCATAACGTTGGTGCAGTACCAACCATGTGTTAAGTGATTTATTTCCAACATTTAACTAATCATGTAAAATAAATATATAGCGTATGGAGAGGGTGTCCGAGGGAGGGGTATCGTACCCCGAGTGAAGATTTTCGACCGGACGCCCTTAGGCATCTGCATATCTTGATAGATGACATTAAATGAAGCCTTAAAATGAAGATGTAACGGAATGAGAAATGCGTGGGAAACGGGCTATTACCGAGAAAACCTGCCGGCCCCTTTTCCTACATGCAAAATCCGGGCTGAACCCACCGGGGATCGAAACCGGATCGCCTAGGTGGGAGCCGAGTGATCTGACCACTTTCTTTTTATAAAAACGTTTGGTACAGTGGCAAGGCGGTAGTTTTCCGCGTCATCACTGTACCGAACATTCCACTCTTTAACGTGACTTATTTATGCAACCCCGAGTAAACGTCGTGAGACAATTGTACAGAGACAATTTTTTGAGACAGTCTGGACGAACACAAACTTGTACCCAGTCAGGCATGGGAATAGAACCCAGAGCCCCTCGCATCAAAGCCGGCTGCTCAACCAACTGAGCTACGGGGGGTCAGCCCACTCGGACACCGCGGCCCTTTACTAATCAAGTAAAAGTTCCAAAACATGCTATAATCTTATCTTCATCCGGTCTTCGGTCCAACAACGTAATTTTGTTTACAACACTAATGAATTAAATACTTTTTTAACATTTATGTTGACATACTACGTTGGGCCAATGTCGTTTTTTATGTTTGTGCTGCTTCACTCGAATGAACAGATATACACTCTAGTAAGAATCCTTGCCTGTTTTACTCACCTATAAATCTGAGATCAATATTTCGTCATTAATTCCCTGTGCTGTTTTCCCAATGACGCATCAACAGATTTCCTGGACAGTAGACTCTTTAAGTAATCCACCCTTGGACGATCCACACCTCAGGGCAATAAGGCATCACTCCGCAGAAAATAAATTATTTCGTACTGAATTTCCTTACTAACGTTTTTTTACTGTGCACATACATTAAAATCCAGTAACAACCTCACTTTTCTAATCCAGTAATGTTTCATGCAACCAATATCGTGTAAGTTATTTAATTAAAGTAGAAAATAACTGTACTTTTGCTTGTGAACTTTATTTAAATGGATTAGTACTTCATTTAATCCAGCCTTTTAAACGCTTGGCATGTCTGGCCATTACAACAGGCAGGTTTATCTACTCGTATAGGGTCAAAACTATTAATTCAGTTCAGGTTAGTATTTGTCAGTAGGTCGTAGCGGGGCGTTGGTCTACGAACGTCGCTGCTACAGCCGTGAATGATGAGGCGTTGTCATGGAGACCTCAGATAATGGTGAGGTCGCTGTAGTGCGTCGCGTCTTAGTCAGGGACATCTCCGGTTTACCGAGTTCGTCATTATTGTGTACTTCAAAAGAAGTCTTCGCGTGATTATTTTTCACCCTTTGGTTGCAATAAAAATGAAAATAATATGGACGATGATGATACATGCTAAAAAAAGTAATACCGCACTGAAAAAAATACTTATTAGTCACTGCAAAATATTTTGTTAAAATGGACCTTACCAAATTTTTTTCTAGTGGTTACAAATTTTTTTTGTACTCACTGCAAAACTTTATTCGGAACAGCAAATTTTTTTTTGTGGTCACTACAAAAAAATTTGGTAAGGTCCATTTTAACAAAATATTTTGCAGTGACTAATAAGTATTTTTTTTCAGTGCGTCGTTACGCTCAAATTACTCAATTGCCGCACAGTAATTTCGTAGTAGATTGTTTGTGAGACTATAAGCTGTGACCTTGTTATGCTTTCGTAGACAGTATGGTCCAAAATAAACACACAACTTAAAAGGTTTTGTTTTGTAGATAATTTTGGTATATTTCAAGACATAACAGTCTGGAAAAAAACATTTTTAGGCATTTTCTAGTGTGGTTTTCTAATAAGGGAGTCGTGTGTTAAAAATACAGAAGCATAGCATAGCTGTTAGGATGTAATTAAGCAATTTCTTACAATAAAACGCGCGTGGCACCCTACAACACCATTCATGAGCACCAGTCCATCTCGACAATAGATTTTTTTTTTTTATTATTGGAAGCTTATCAATGTATTTGCACGTGCATTTTACAGGGACAGTTGAAATGGCTATCCCTGTTTGTATATTTGAGACTTTTCAGTTTGTACGTAAATATATTATTTTAAAACACCTGCAAAATAAAACTTATTCGTAGTAATTTTGTGTCAGTTTTAATATATGCTTTGATATTAAGATCTCAATTAATTAATTTTCATAACATAGAAACATTTAAATGTAACCATAGTGTTTAGATTATAAAACACGTACATTTGTAAAACGGCCTGCAGCTGAATCTGTCGTGCATAAAATAAAATAAATCAATCCAATAAAATAGTAGGGACCGGAAGTTTTCGCGAAAAATTTTTTGCACCCGTTTGTTTTAATGCCGTACGTGCACCTATACTGTCCTACTTTACGGTTATTAGCTGGGTTTCAATAGTTATGACACATCAAAACACATTTCTTATAATACTCTGTAATAATGTTTCGACGATAATAGGCCACATCAAATATACTATATTTAAGAAAAATGTGGTTTGTTAGTTTGCACTTGGCCTGTGAAATTAAGAAGCACCTTTACCAGAAAATTATTCAAGCTCGTTAATATCTTTAAATTAAACTAAATTTAAATGATATGAAATAATCTACTTTTTAAAAATCATGCCAATTTTCTTAAATTCTGAACAAAGAAACAACTGTTCGTTCTGATTTGAAGTTACTATTCATGTTTATGGTAAAACATAAATACCATGATTAAGCTAAACATAAAAATACTTCGTTTTTTCTCGAAAGTAATCATGAATTGTTGACCGAGATGAATAATATACAATAATGAAACTCTTCCAAAACACTTAAACTTATACATTTTTTTAGTACTCGATATTTCCCTCTTGCACTTGCAAGAATGATACAACCTGAAGAACATAAATCCCGAAGATCTTTAATATTATTTCCAGGTAAACTTGGATATTTGTTATAGTCACAAGAAAGCGACAGCCTTGCTGACATTTTTATACGATTATCGTCTCGAAATCACTCTCTTCGTATTCTGTTAAGTAGAACAGAATGCTAGGAAAGCATTTAGTTGTCTCAGTAACTTACAATGTAATCCCAACTTAGTTTCTGACTACCTTCGTTGACATTGTAATTGGTACATTATTCTGTTGCTAATGTCCTTTGTAGTATCATCTGTATCAACATAAGATTTTCCAACCTTTATCGCTCTTTAAGTAAATGGTTTCCTCTGCGCTATGTATGGTGTACATTGGTCCTTTCTTTAGAGACCTCTTATTTTGTCTCTCAATCGTATAATTCCACATATAGAATCTTTTTAGGCATGCTTTTAATAGTGTACGGATTTGGAAAGTAAATACGGTAACATTTGCGACGTGCTCTATTATGAATTTGTATCTGACACATAAAAGTGGACGCCTAATACATGCTGCTTGTAAATCTGTAGAACCCTCTTACGGGAATGAAAGTTCAGTAGTTATGGTATGCGGTTATAGTAAATGTATGTTCTTATACTTCCGTATGACGTAATTCCTCTCCATATTCTCAAATCTGTAAATTTTGGATTTGTACAAATTTTTGTTTTGGATGGTTGCGGCTCCATCTTCGAATGATACTTTCTTATAATATGATCAATTGTTGTATGTAAATAAATTATTACTTAATACTTCAGGACGAGAGTACTTCCTGTACATTTTAATGTACGTAACACTGGTTAAGATGTAAACGCTCTTCTTGGCACCAGTGTACAAATATTACGCTACATAGCTTTCATTATGACAAATTGAATCAAACAAATCAGATCTTTAAAATGCACTACACCTTTTGAAAGTCTAACTTTCCCATATATCGTTGAACAGATAAATCTAATAATACAACTTCTGGTTAAACATACCGGCCTCATATAACGTATGGAAGACTCTGACGTAATAGTTATTATTATTATTATTTAGTTTGGGATGAACTGGATAGTCGTGTAGAACCTATCTTAAATCTGTAATAACCACAGGACTAGCTACAAAATTCTCAACGATGGATTTTCAGAACACGAATATTGTAGTGCATCAGTCAATAATGTTTCCCTCCCTACCAAAATAAGGAGTGTAAATACTGTTTATGCAACGAATAATAGTTGCTATCATTTTAAATTAGAAGTGCCAATCAACAGTATCATTAACATAATAACGCTACAACACGAAATATATAGCCATGCTGTATTACAACCCACGCAGAAAACTGCAAAATTAACAAGGTTAGATGTAGAAATGTGGCTGGATTTATATGGCATTTACAAATATTATATTGTGTATGACATATGTTTTTAGAGCGAAAAAATTTCGGACTACATAAACGGCCTTAATTTACAGAATTGATGAAGCCCAAGACATTTTAACAATGCTGTAGCTTGCTGTATATATTTTATTTGAGATTTACCCTGTTATTCATGAGGTGCGATGTAATTGTTTTACTGTTATAAATTATGTGTTCCAGTTACACATAATTTATAACAGTTGCGAATCGGATTATACAAGTTTGGTAGCTATTGGGCCCCTCTTATCACCCGCCTCTTTATTGAAGTCTACTATAGGAAAACCCTATGTGTGCGCGTGCACGCGTGTGCGTGTGGTGTGTGTAGGTGTGTGTGTGTGTGTGTGTGTGCGTGTGTGTGTGACTATTGCGCTAACAAATTCCCTCATCATTTCTCTTTGTTTCTACCGCCACGGTCATCACTTATTACCTCCGAGAGTGAAAGTTTGGACACGATAAGTAAGTGAATTGCAGAAAAAAATGTAAGGCTGTGTTCCCGGGACCTGAAATATCACCTAATTTCTTCGAGAAGAGTATAATCATTTCACTAAAACCTAACGTAACAAATCCTGCCACTGAAAACAGTTATTTTATTTAATCCATAAAGTGAATCATAAAACGCTTAGTTCGTTTGTCGAATTTAGGGTCGCAACACACCTCAATTTTTTTAAGACAACAGACAATCCTGATTATTATAAGATCCGAGCCATTCTCGTAGACCGTTTCCGTGTTAGTCACATGAGTTATTCAGTGATTGAAGTTGTGCTATAATTTTTTCAGCTTCCTCTACTGTTTGACTAACGTATTAAATGAAAAAAAAAATTCGATAACATGTTAAGAAGCAGTTTATTATAAATGTTTACGGTCAAGGAAATTAAAGTTGCAATATTCTGCATTGCCGAAGAATTCCCACAAATGTGTGTTGTTTAAGGGGGAGTGTTAGATAATTTTCTTGTTGTTTCAATTTTCGAGCCAAAATATTTATTCAAGTCGTAATATTTATATTTTCTCTTGCTATACTGCTCAACATAAATAATAATGAAATGTTTCATTAATTTGCCATGCATAATAATTCTAACGGAATTATGGGTTAACTTTCAAGAATGATTACAAGTCCAATATAAGATAAACATATAACACGATTATGTCCTCCAAAATTAATCACGAATATCTTATATCCGTCAACATTGCCACATTGACCAAAAATATGTTTAATTAGAAGTTATTGGGAAATTCGATGAATAAAATTTTGCATATAGGTCTCCCCAATTGTATTTGCTTTATCAAAACCAATCCTCTGTTCATGAACAAATATCATTATATTTCACTGATGAGTTAAATAATACTTCAATATTGCCGATTATACATAACGTTCCAATTATTGTGTTCCCGGTGTCAAGGAAATATGTATGTCGTCTAAATCCAGTGTCACCTTGTGGTCACTAGAAGATAACAGTAAGTAATGTGCCTTGGAATACGTTTCGTAAAAATCTGACGTTTCTACATATAGTATAAATTTGATTCGAAATTCGGAAATGCTCACAAATGTAACTGGCGTCTGTCAGTTATGTATCCAATAAGCAATTTTTCTACTCACTATAACTAAAGGACCTTTTTCACGTCGCAAGATACATGCAATGATCGTGGGAGATATAAAATACAAACTAAATGTTTAGAGTTTATCTTGCAAGATTTATCTCTCAATAACATTTCCTATTTTTTCCGTTCAAGGTTACACAATTCATACATAACGAAAGATTCTATCGGTTGTTTTACGCTGATCATGTCGGCAACTACATATCAACCATACATGTGGGAGAATTAGTCACAATTTTATAAGTGCATAGAGGAATGATACGGACCACACATAATTAACTAACATTTTTTTCGGTTTTAAGCCACGTAAATATGGTGCAAGTTAATAAAATTATTTGGAATTTCTCATGCGCATTTTGTTTTAAATACGTCCACACCATGCTGTCAGAAATCATTTCAGGAATTTGTCTCGTAAAATTTTTTCTCCTTGAAAGGAGCCATTTATTTTATATCTAACACTAACACAATGAAAACAATACTGTGATGAAGTACTTTATTAATATCCATGAAAATTCTGCTTTCCTGTACTTTCTATACATTGAAAGGTGTAAGTGAGAGATATATGACTTGCCAAGTTCCTCTTCGCACAGTTGAAATTTAATTTACTCCTTCTCTACGACCAGTATTATGTTGGTCTTGTTACCAGTTAAGAACGTCTAGTAAAATCCTTCCTGCAGAACGAGCTTCGAGACATTGCACCGAAGAATATAATATTTTCTGTCATCTGACTTCATTTGAGATCCAACTTGCATAAAATCCCAGGCATTTTAGGGTTAACATGAAAAAAAAACATTGTAAATCTGAAAATTGGTACCCAAGCACTTTTTAGTGTACAGAACAACATACTAAAAGTCCCAGATCCTATTAAACCGGCTTCATTGTTTTTCCTTGCACTTGGAACACTAATCGAATCATACCTTCAATATGTAAAACGTAACTATTCAACATCAGATATTGTTGTTTTCGATGGCTACAATGAAATTCTGTCTTAAAAGAAAATAGGGGAGCAAAAACGAAGTGCAGTACGTAATAAAGCTCTTGACATTGCCTTTACCTCAAACACCATTGTAACAGTTTCACAATCAGACTTTCTTTCCAGTGGGAACAACGAGACAAGGCTTACCAACATGCTCTCACCGGCATTCCAGAGTGCAGGACTAAAGGTACAGCAGGCAGAAGCAGACGCTGATACGTTGTTTGTCCGAACTGCAATACAGGAAGCAACTGCATGTCGGGAGGTCACAGTTGTGGCTACTGACACGAATATTCCCATAATGCTTCTAGCTCGAGCACAAGAAGGTTTAAATATGAATGTACTTAATCCAGTATCAAAGATATACAATGTGGATGATATTCAGAGACGCACAGGCGAGAAGAAGAAATTTTGTTTGCTCTTCATCCACGCAGTCACAGGTTGTGACAAAAACCTCAGCTGTTTTCGGAAAGGGAAAAAAGAAATCATGGAAGCTGCTTGACAAACGCAATGTTCGAACCATCGCAGAAGTTTTCAATAATCCTTCAGCAGACAAAGGCCAGATCGCAACTGCTGGTGAACAGTTCCTTATCCAACTGTACACCAAAGAAAATTTCACGAGCTTGGATTAACTCTGTGGTCATATATTTGCTCGTTCTCTTGCGAGGCAGGTAGTGACTACCTCATTTGAACTTGCAGGTCTAGCGCCTACCAGAATACAGTTAGCCAGCAGCACAGCTTCAGGACATATCTACTGGTAATAAGTTCTAGTGAAATAAGATGGACATTCTTTACCTTAATTTATAATAGTGCTCTAACTAGATATTCGATTTTATTCTTCAAGTTCAATAATGGCTTGATTACCCACTTTGTCCAACCGATTGGAGATGGATGGTGTCAGGTCAGTCACTGATACAATTTGCATCAAATATGCCTCCCGCACCAAACGACCTGTTACAATTTATTTCCTGTGCTTGTAAGGTAGAGTGTGGCATACGCTGCTCTTGCCGTACTGCTGGCCTAAGATGCTTCATAGTGTGTTCCCACTGCAGGGGCAGAAATTGTTACAATATAACAAACCCTGAACTTTATGTACATAATCTGGATGATCCAGATAGAATCTAACTACTGCAAAGAATAAACCTACGAAAACGTTTACCGTGAACCCATCGTTTTCACCACTGTCAATGTTACGTGTGAAACGTAGTATTATAGCCCATACCGTGTAAGAATTCCATTATTTGACAGATCATAAAAAAGGAAGACAATCTAAACAAAAACATTATGTATCCTTCCACCACCATGTGCTTTCCAGCTGACCATCAAAACATGTCAACAGTTAAGGTATATTACTATTGCAATAGATTCCGAAGTGTATTGCGATTTTCTTTTGGTAATTTTCAGATCTCAGAGAAGTAGGTAATTTGTTTTCAATATTGGCTGCACATAAATCCTACTAGGGTTAGGTGGGCAGTGTTAATGGAAAATTATTTCATATTGCAACAATTTATAACCAATGGATAGCCTTCAGTAGTTCAATTAATATAATAATTCAAAATTTAACGTTATTTATTGTAAATTTTCCTAGGTATGATCATCAATTGAACATTTAATTGTATTTAAAAATACATGGGTAACTTTCCTTTTTTTTTATTTATACTCGATACCTAAAAAGCTTAAATAATAGTAGCTTATTTAGTTACTACAAACTAAATTTACAATAGCATACGCCAGTGCAAGCAAACATCTTTAAAGTAAAATAAAGAAATAAATACATGCAAACATTAATTCAATTATTTTTCTTGTTGCCTTCAATTTGGTTCTGCACTATCAGATCATAAAACAGTACTTCAAATTTCACGTAGCAGACTGTCGAAAACAACTTATCTTTTGTGGGTAGGGCCTACCTTCGAAATATCAGTGTCGTTATCATAGCCATTCGACTCACTAAGTTTACTAAACGGAAACAATAAAGCAATAAAAAGCGAAAGCAACAAACAAACATGGGTAGACCTAATTGCCCTAATTAGCTTTAAATCATTTTTAATTAACACATATCATTAAATAAGCACACCTTAATGACCGGGAAATATATAGGCGTAGGTATTCTGGCCTTTTCTTTTGGTAATATGTAGGCCTACATTTTTTCAGCTGAAAGGTACAAACTCTCACGTCGATTTGATATTAAATGGTACCATTTACCTGCTATAAAAATTAAACACTGACTTTTTCGTACAAAAATACTTTATTGAGCCCCGACTTGAAAAAGGATGTTTACATATAGGACTACAACAAGAACCGCAAGTGTTTACCCAAAAATTCTGTTAAAATAAAAGGTACGTAACATTTTTGTATTTTCTGCAGAACTTTTCTCTGGACGGATTACCGACTTCTTACTTAGCGACTGTTTTTTGTAGACAAGTCACACTGCTGCAAGGCTGGACGTTTTTCTACTTTCCTGTTCCCGTCTTCCGAAACTCGTCTTAAAATATCCCGTTGTCGTTGGCGATTACAGGCCGTGTATTTTAATCCCTGCATTGCAATATATAAAATATACGCACAGAATATTAAAATAACATCTTAAAAGAAAATATTCACAAGCGCACACGAAAACACGAGAAGCTCGCGTAATGGCTGTCCTTTGTTTTGGTTGCTGGTACAGGTCTGTTGATAATGGTGCGGTTGTTTGTAAAATAGTTACCGAAATGACGAAGTTTGAATGGAATAAAATAGTTAACTGACTAAAGATGGACACAGAACCGTGCTATTATATTACGGTTCCACCAAAATGCTTACTTATTTTTTCGCGTATAATACACACTATTTTCAATGTCGGCGATGAAAGATAAGCGATTTGTTTATCTGCTTCATCAGGTCATACGATCACGTCCTGTTGTTTTAAAATGTAATATTTTGCCACGTGTTTGGCACGTGTTACAAATATTGGTAGCATCGGCTGTCAAAATGCGGAATTCTTACATGGGATAGACACTACATGTTCGCGATGTGCAATGTGCTACGACTTAACTTCAACCGTTTTGTCATCTGAAATACATGACGTCAAGATATTGTTTGTACAAGTTATGAATTTTCTTCAATCCACATGTTTACGTCGCCTTAGTATTTGTATGATAAAATGTTACGTAAGGTTATCAAAATTTGAATATAACATGTTACTCAAGAAAATTTTGCAAGAAAAACAATGAAGCTGGCTTAGGAGGACTCGCGACTTTTAGTATGTTGTTCTATACACTAAAAAGTGTTTGTGTATTAATTTTCAGATTTACAAAAATGTTTTCAGGTTATTAAAATGTATGTCTAAAATGTGAATATAACATGTTACTTGTGTCATTTTTGCAAGAAAAAACAATGGAGCCAGCTTAGAAGGACTTGGGCGTTTTAGTATGTTGTTCTGTACACTAAAAAGTGTTTGCATACCAATTTTCAGATTCACAATATGTTTTTTTTTAAGGTTATTATAATTTATGTTTAAAATGTGAATATTACATACTGCTTATGATCTTTTTGCAAGAAAAACAATAAAGCCGGTCTAGGAGGACTTGGGACTTTTAGTACGTTGTTTAGAACACTTGATAGAACACTCACGCTAAATTCCAGATTTACAACACTTTTTTTTACAGGTTTTCATAAAATTTTTGCTTAAAATGCATGGGTTTTGCGAAGTATCTTTGCATGCCGAATGGTTACTGGATAACAGAAAACGCTATCACACCAATCAGTATGCCGCAAGGAGAGATTTTTGCTGAATTCACTATACAGGATGTTAATGGAAGTATGCTATTATTTTTGCTATATGATTTCTTGTAAAAAAATTAGGTGAAATTATACACAGTGTTCCGGGAGTAAACGTCAATAAAGAGGCGGGTGATACGGTGGTCCAAGACTTACCAAATAAACTAAACTTAAACTTGTATAATCCGATTTGCAACCTTCTAAAAGTTTAAAATTTGTTAAGAATATTTGGATGTACTTTGCCCTGCGCTAAACATTATCTGATGGTGGAAAAAGTAATGATCCATGTAGAACGAAATTTGGACACACCAAAGGTGATTAGCGTCATATTTAAAAACACATTTCATAACACTGAGAGTACAGCTTTGTGGGGTAAAAAAAATCCTTTTCACAAAAGTTGTGTCTGGTTTTGAAAGATGCCTCTGGTTTGCGCGAGGTAAAAAAATATCAATGGGTCACATAAATGATTACTCGCTATTGGAAAATCTACCCCATAGTGTGGCCAATTAATTAGTAAAAACCAATCTTTTAAATTAACAAACGTTGATACAGTAAATGTGTAAACATTACGTGATACAGAAGATTAACACAATGGAATATCACCTATAATGTTTATAATAGTATGTGAGTAAACAACAAAATGTAACTTTACTGAAATAAATAAATTACACAATGTTCCAATTTATTAAAACTTATTTCAAGTGTAATGCGTTTAATTTGTGATGATAAAATGAAATGATTTTAATAAAGGTAATTATAGTCAGTTGTATCATTGACAAAATTGATGTTACCGAAACGGAAAGTTAAGATAAACAAATTAAATCACCAGCCATTCTTACGTAGCTGTTGCTTCATATTCACAGCTGCCGCGAGGCTAGTGCATTCGCCTCCCATCAAAGCGAACTGGGTGCAATTCCTGAATTGCCTCACAGGAAGATATTCTGCATGTGGTAATTGTGGCTAACATATGAAGATGGCCTGGGGAGGGGGGCGGGAAGAATCCCTCGTGTTCCCCTATTTTCTGTTCCAGTACCGCTCCATGCTCACATTATTCACCTTAATGTGAGAGTATTACGGCCCTTTAACAACGATGAGCTGATGAGGGTGACACGAGGTGAAGGACAACACAACAAACATGCCCGGGCCCAGATGAGAACTGGTGGACCTTCGCACGGCAGACCGGTGCTTTACCGACTGCGCTACGGGGGCCGGCATATTCATATGTTTGCAAGACATCGTTGTCAAGAGCGGCACAAATATATTCATTACATTCCTTTCCATCGGACCAAGACCTTGCATTGTTTCTCGATTATAAAATACGTCTACTCCCGGAACAACCGGTATAATGCGAGATATTTAGTTGGAGCAAATACTACGGAAGAAATTCGCGATTGGATAATGACATTAAGGAACATTATTTCTATAACAAAATTAAGGATTAATACATTATGACATTCCAGGTGCGTTTAAATAACAACAATGTCTGAATTTAAAAAAAAAAAAAATTCGAATACCTTTCATCTTCAATAAACAATCGGGTTTTTCGAACCTCGTGTGTTTCGTGTGTTATGTGTCTCTAAGGCTCCATATTTTATACGTCTATTTTCTCTAAAACGGTTCACTTGAGGGTTTTGCAACGCAACTGTTATTTGTTGTTCATTGGAACCTCCTGCTACAAACGTTATTAATTAATAGCCAACAAGGCTTAAATGCATTATGCAATACAACCCGCTAGACCATCTCGTTTATCTACTGAACGTAAAAGGTATTCGAAATCGTTTTTCCCAGATTCTAGATTTTGTTACTAAACAGCACCCAGAAATTCATAATTCATTCTTCCACACTTAAACTTATTGCATAAATGAATTTTTTATTATCAATTTTCAATCGCAAATTTTTCCTTTAGTATTTGCGCCAGCCAAAAACTTTCACTGCATAACATTACCTTATATTTACAAGAGTTATCTCGCAAAGTTTATAACGTACTTTCATTATCATCCGGTGTAAGTGTATTTTGTATTCGGTAAGAACTGTTTTCATTCTCTTCTTTGACAGCAGCTATTTTGTGAATATAACTAAATAACTAAACGCCGTGACAGTTGGGAGACTTTCGAGCTGTTTGTTGTTATTCTAACTTTGTATACAGAAAATTAGTACAATACTTAATCTTTATGTAGTGTCACGTCACAGTATTTCTTTTCTTATGTTCAAAATTCCACCAATTATATAAAATTATGGGTTTGTTTACTTAGAAAATGGTATTTGCACTAAAATATTTTCATATTGATTGTAACCAACCACAAAATTTTTAAAAAAATCACAATATACCATATTTAACACATGCAATTAATTCCAAAATCCAAGCCCTATATGCCGACCAAACAATGTTATTTTAACGTTATTCTGGTTGATTATTAGTATTTTAATTAGAAAACATGTGTTGCAAGTAGCAAATAAGCTGTAAGTAACCTAACAATTTAGCATAATTACTTACCAAAAGGAATATTCATAAATGTAATGTACTTTGATACCGATGTTCAATACGTATAGGATTTTTAACCGTATGTTCATGCTTACTGAAGTAAAAATACTGGCCTTATGCATATCATAATACGCATAGTTCCAGTAAATTTTGTCAGTTCTTAAGGCACGTTATTTTAAAAGAAAAATGTAATTTATGTCTAAATGCACGACAAAATGCATTGTTCACACTATGGACTGAAAATTCAGAGGTTTACTTAAAAACTAGAAATTTTGACTGATATTGCACCAAACATGTAAAAAACACAAATCCATATGACCCTCTGAGCTAAAAATTTAGCAAAGTTATGTGAAGTTTATTATGACATTGTGAACTTAATTTTATTTAGTCATCGTAAAAGTCTCTTCACTAACATGAAAGGTAATTATATAGTCAGGCTCCTACATAATTATTCTGAAAGGGCTACGTGCTGTCGTGTTTAGCTACAACAACAAGGAGACATTTAATTTGAGAACATTGTCCTCTAGGGGCCTAGATCCAACATTGCGTATGCGTACGTGCAGACCAACCCGCCGCGCCGGGAGGATTTCGTATTCACATCAGAAGTGCTGCGTCTATTGAGCGCCGTGTCGGCGACTTTTTTGCCACGAAAGGAAGATACGTGGAACTTTGTACGGACGCTAGACGGCAACGGAACTTTCCAATAGCTTCCAGAGTCCACACAACTTGTTCTCGCAGCCGGTGGATGAGCTGACGAGCTTCAGCTTGGCGCGGCATAAAACTACTTCAACTTGAAGATGACTCCCTACACTGGAGCAAATATTGCAGTAGAAAGTATAACCTTTTGTGCTTTTACAAAGTCTTTGGGCATCCATTGCCAAAATTATCTTCTGTAATATATATATATATATATATATATATGCACATATGTACAAGTGCATACACATATATAAAAATATATATACACATGTAAATACATACATATACATACAAACACACACACATATATATGCACATATATACATGTGCATACACATATATAAAAATAAATACACACATATATACATACATATACATACAAACACACACATATATATATATATATATATATATATATATATATATATATATATATATATATACATATATATACACACACAAACCATTATCAGTATTTAAATTAATGTAGAAAATAAAACTCTTTAAATTTATAGGTAGTCGCCTTTTAGTTTCTTAATACCTTCTGATGAAATGTCATATGAAGAATTAACATGCGCCATTTTAAATTCTCGGTCTTCTATTTTTGCTCTTTTGTGAATACTTTTTTTTTTTAATTACAATGGACAGACAAGGTAAAACCATCAAATAGGGTGTCGGAAACTACTTTTACTAATTAACCATTCTTAAAATGCGAAAACATTTATTTGTATTTTTTAGTTAAAACAATAACTGAAGAAATAATACAAACTGTTGAAAAAAATAACGCTACTTCACTACACACTAAACACCATTTAAAACCCATTTTTGGAAAGGTTTTATTCTTTCTGCATCCTAATTGGTTAGTAAAATCTTGCAATAATAAAATAAATAGGATGCAGTTGACTTATTTTTAAACGAGTAGCCGGCCTCTGTAGCATTGTTGGGAGTATGTCAACCTACGGTGCGAGAGATCCTGAGTTCGAATCCCAGCACTAACATGGAAATTTGTGTAATTTACATAGGTTTAGTTAGCTTGTAAGCCGTTCCTCAATAAACCTCAATGCATAAACCCTATAAAAATTAATGAGTAAATACTGAATAGTGGTTAACTAAGATTTAACCAATGAGATACACTTTCCATCATTACAGCTTGATGGACCGAGTTGTATTTCAATAGTTATTTGTTAAGCATTTAGCTAGCTGAATTATGAATACTTGTGAAGGGCTTACAAGGGCTGGTGATTCCTTCCCGGCGAACGCTTGAAGGGAAGAGAATGTGGGATGAATGTTTATAGGCTCAGGTATTATGGGGGGTCGTTGATATATTACGTTCCGAGCATCCAGTAGAAAGAGTAAGGATGATTAATTCGAACGACTTAATTATCATAAATATCCTGTGCGTACCAGTGGCTACAAAATATCTGCAGGCTGGAACCTATAACTTTCCATATAGTGTACAGAAAAGCACAATTTGTTTCTCAATGATACATTGCTACGTGAGCTGTGGATTTTCCATGCTTCGGCTCAAAAATAAACATCTTAAGATTGTGAGGCACAGCTTTAGATTTATTTTTCGTGACTCAAATATTGTACTGAAATATAGGAGTAAGAGGCGGCTTACTTTTTCAGGTTGTGCATATTATATTCCTTTCATGAAAGAAATTAGCATATTTTTACTATTCAAATTATAGAATTAAAATTCATTGCACTTAAACAAGGTGTCTAATTCGTTTTCACAGTAACCACTGGTAGTGATTGAACAAAATAAAAATATGCAGAACTGTCATACACGATTGCGTTAAAATGTGACTTTGCTACCAATATACTTGTGAAGGTTTAAGTGATTGAATGAAAATTAATTTTATGAAGTTTTGACATTTTTAACAAATTTTAATTACCTATGCGGCAGCACTTTCGAAACTGATGGATGAAGCATAAGAAACTATCAATGGTTAACCTGTTTTTTCGAACATTTGTACAGAACTGAAATCCCCTTTGGTTAAGCAGTTACCAGTAACTCTTCAATCACTCAACTTTTGTGCCGGTATGCCATATTTGTATTACGTCTGTACAAGCGTCTCTGAGATACACGATACACGTTTTGCAATTAAGATTGAAAATCTGTTAAAACAACTGACCAGAAAGTAACCGCTTTGACTTACAATTTATTTTGTGAATTTCTAGTTCATCTGTACATGTTGATAAAACCGAAAAAAAAAATAGTTTAGGTAATTTACTGTATTAAAAAATACAATAGGAAACATTCTGTAATGTGTGGCCTAATTATATTCCTGTGATACATACACCTTTGCAACAACAAAGAGGATTACGTTTATCTATAAACAATTAAAAACATTCTATAAGTTAATATAAAACAATTTACTACTGAAAACCACAATCGGCCATTGTTACAATAGAAAATTCTACAGCGTTTGTTGAGTAATTTACAACGTTTCCAACAAATAACTGTTACTGTGAAATTTATGTTTGTCGCCGTTATCAAAGGTGAATGACTTATTTTAGGGACGTTAAGTATTTTACCAGTTTAGGAGATGAAATAAAAATGTAGATTCATGCATGGAAAGAAACTAGTTTTGTGTGTTTGTGTGTGTGTATATATATATATACACACATACTAAATACACAAAGCATGTTAACATTTTCTTTTTTTTATTTGTGTGGCTTATGAACACTTACTTAACATATACAGTTACAGTGATCTGCTAAAATACATTACCTTGAAATAAACTTATAAATTAATAACACCTGTAAAATAATAATGACGTAATGATTAGAATATTATTTAACTATCAGAAATGAATGCCCACCGTTTCACAGTTATCTAAATATGCGTATCACAAATTGGGTGATAAATCCGAAAGACATTATGTGTAGAGTTTAAACGCCATAATAAGTCATTTTAAGCAATTCCTATGAAAATAACGGCATTATTTGTGTGTGGAATATTCATTACAACGATTGATAACGTACCTCAAGCAATTTAAATAGTTTCTTGTTGGATGCAGTTGGATAGGCTGCTGTAACACTGCATGATTGATTGAACTACGCAAAAACTGAAAGTTCCCGAAATTACTACACTTCTGCCATGTTTTTTTACAGATTACACCATGTAAAAACGACGTATGCGGATAACCTGCTAGTTAAGCAAGGTGTTGAACACCTAAAATGTATCACATTATTGAAATTGTCGTAATAAATACTGAATAACATCATTCAGTTAACAGATAAGGACGCATAATTAATTTAAAGAAAAATCTTTTCAGCTGTTCCCAAAGTAGTACCAAAGGAGATCGAGCAACGCTGTGATTCTAATTAACGGACTTTAATATTGACTAATTCACGCAGACAATTTTGAAACCTACATTTCTCCTAAAATGAGTAAAAATATAAAATCATTGTATATTTCCTTTATTGGATGAGTCACTTCTTTGTTACTTAAAACAACATTTTGCACCATTGCATGTATGTAAATTTACTGATACACACAGCAACACTAAGTAAATTCTACTTATCTATTCGACTGTAAACGTTGCAGTTTGTTGGAACCAACATTATCTGTGTTAACTTTTCTATTACTGTAAAACTTCTATTTAAAAAAGGATGATTCGAATCAGCTCTAGGTCTCACGTGTATGCCACACAATAAATTTAAAAATCCTCCGTCTTGGAACCTTGTAAAACCGAACTTTTAAAATAAATATCAACTTTTTCTAAGCATTTTGAATTTGCTAAGAATAGAGAAATTCTATTACGATTTAGATTTAAAGATACACACACAAACGTAATAAAGTGGTATCTTAACGGTTATCAGAAGTACGTTCACGTTGTTCATTCCAAGAAACAAGGTATGCACGCAGGGAATGTACATTAAATGCTGCTAACAGAGTGAACACGAAACACATCGTTCTCACATTAACCATTAATCATTTGGATGACTTCACTATAGTAAGAGCAAATCAATTTTCTTCTGTGGGTATGGTAGTCAAAAAAGTATTTCTCTAAGACACTACAAGATTTCTGCAAACAAACAGCACGAAATATTTACGCGTAGAGCTTTCTATGTACATGAACAAATTGAAATTAGGCGGAAAGTTTTTTCACCGCAGAACATCTGCCCAGAGCTTGAAGGTATTGAGGACCCTTTAACGTCGTCCAACTCCTTCAAGGGACAGAACTTCTCTTAGTTCTACGGCGAACAAACTTTTCCTCCACGAGAGAGATAAGGGGATTGGCAGCATCACTAGCAGTAATGAACTACGCCGATGATGTGTCGGCTTACACTGCAAACAGAAAGTTTCCCGCCACTACAGCAGAAGGGGAGAGTAGTATCTTGGGGAGTGGGGTGATCGTTGGCGGCAGAGAAGGAAGGAGGAGGCAAAATGCGATCAATGCGCGCTGAGGACGTTCTGGTAAACAGCACAACTTCGTCGCTAATGCAAACTGCTGATAATGTTATTCAACAAAAAATTAATAAATATATCAATATCTTCAAAGTGATTTTGGAGTAAAATAATTTTTTTATTACTATACCCTCTCTTTTTGAAATCTTCATTTATTTACTTCAACATTTCAGTGTTTTGCAAACTGATTTATCAAATATGTAAAAATTAAAAAGCAGTTAATTTAAAACCGATTGCCGCAAACTGTATAATACTGGAATATTTGACTTTCAATACTACTATTGATGTTACATCTTAAATTGACGTAGGCATTTACAGTCTGTTTAGTTGTTATCCTAGGTATTTTCAAGTATTTTATTTACGCATTTTATTTACCTACGACTCAACAGGAAATAATTTATAACAAACAGCTGTGTACGTTAGTAAGTAAAGACAACCGAGTTGCGAGGTAAATTAACAAATATGGTTGTATTCGCTATCAAAGGTTGGGTTGTTGATTGAAGGTACTCAAATATACCGGCACAAAAAAGCATCGACAGAACATCGTAAAAACTGCACATTTTTAAATGTTGTAACACTCTTTGCCGTAACACTTTGATGTCAAAGAAATTGCCTCCCAATGATGTGGTGATTCTCTTGACAGACCTTTGCGCCAAACTTACCCGTGAAAAGTTGTATAGTCAAATATTTATTTATAAAAGTAATACGTGTATTTACATTACTATAACTTATGTATATTTTCCTGTTTTGCGATCTACGCCATTATTAGAAAATGGAGATATTCGGTACGTACGCTAATGTACGGTTTGGGAAGAAGCAGGCTCCGGTACATCCATTGATCACGAAACCCTATAAACCTGTCAGAATTTTTCTCGTTCATGACTTCACATCGAAACTTCGTAGGTTTTCAGCAATCAGTATATACTCTACAAATGATGTTGTAACATACTTTTGTTAGAATGAATACAACAGTATAATCGTAAAATTTTACTATCGGTATTTCATAACATTAAATGCATTCGTTGCTCCAGTATTTTTAAATAAATCACTAACACGTTGGCTATTGGAAAATAGCAAAATATATCGGAATTCAGTTCATTACATTTTGTAGCCGTATTGACGGAGATTTTAACAAGACGCAATGCTGATATTAACGCGAAGTTGCTGTATGAAACGGCAAACTCGGTTTCGTAAGTATTGTTACAAGTTTGAGACATAAAACTTTACATGTGGGCAATACCCATGAGTTCTTTTGGAATAGAGGTCTTATAGTTAAAAATAAATAAAAGATTTAAATTAAGTACTGGATTTAATAGCTCACAAAGCTACGAAATACACAAAACAGTAATCAACTATAACTCTCAAAACACAATTAGTTATGCACACAATTACCACTGTCACAGACACGTTAATTAACTTTCACAATTAAAGCATAAAAAATGTCTACCATCAATTAATTAAACAGTACAAATCACAATAAAAATTCAGTCATATATACAATCAACAGTCTTTCAAGTAGTGACAGTGTACAACCTTAATAGTCCGCCGTGGTGATGAATCGTTGTGTGCTGCGCAGCACCCCGAGTGCACCGCTGTCTTCACTCTTGAGGTCTTCGGTTCGACTCCCGTCGCGTACCTCCTTCTTCGCCCGTCAGTCCACCGCAGTAGTCCTCTTGGTTCGTCCAACACTGCTCCGAAGGTAGCCGCCTGCCGCCTCACAGTAGACTCTGACGTCACCAAGATGTCTTCACCAGTCTATCTCCACAAGCATAACACCTTCCTCTAGCACGACCAATAGCGAACTCTCCGCAAATGTGCCGATTCTGTGGTTTTATACTTCTTGAAACAGTCGGGGAATAACCGCATTACATGGGTCTAAAAATAGACATTACTACATGTTTCGGACATGAATTGAGTCACGTAGGCCGCCCTCGTAGGTTTAAGACACAGTTGGGACAGGTATCTATGACGTAGCTTCGGCGTGACTGCCATCACGTAGCCGCCCAGCGTATGATTCAGGGGCCAGTCCATAAAGTGTTACGAAACAGCCGCCGACCACTGGCTTCCAGGCACATGGCACGCAACACTATTATCAACGTACAGTACAAGTGTTTCAAAGTTTTCGTTGACAAGGCAACAGTTTACATTTGAAATACTCTATCTTATTTCTTGCTGCTGAAGTCGCGAACATATTAAAATGCCGTAAATTCTTTAGCAACATTTTTTTCATCTGTCCGTTTGTTTCTCAACGAAAAGTGTCATCGAATTCTTAAATTTTCACGACGTTATCAATGATGTTCAAAACGAATAATCGTAGTCTATTAAATTACAGGTACATTATATATAACATAATTTTGTATTTCCTTACTTCCGTATAACGCTACTTAACAGTAAAATGAACAAGACATACATATATATTTTTTTGTTTTGCATAGGATAGTATTGTAGTCAACTACCAAGAACACACGAATGCGTAATCAAACATGCAATCCGGTAAGTCAAACGGACAACCAACCTGATATATTTAGGGAATGTCATTTGTGTAACGAAGGGAAAAAATTCCCTGATTGTGATGAGGTTGTTATTCTGGAGAGTTTTCTGTGAACAGTAGAATTTTATCATCTACCATCAGTTTTGTACGTCACATCTCAGCGGCGATCTCATTTGTATAAAAGAAAATTACTTTACCTCAGCTGACAGTACCTCTAACACGGATGTCGGTTTTGATTCGCTGGAGACTTCTTTTCGCTTGCTGATACCGTATTATAGTTTATCGCCAGGACATCTGAACAATGGATTACACGTTTTCATTCTAGAGCATTAATAAACTAAAGTTGCTAGGTAGGCCTCTATAGACGTCTGAGTTTTAGGTTATCAGTGTAAGAGTACATCAAATTTTAACTTATTTGCAGATGTAAAAACAGCGTACAATATAAGTAGGAGTTAAAAATTATCAGAGTAAATATAGTTTCTCTAAGAGATTATGATTAGGTATTTTTATTTCGTGCATTATTATTTGAGGCTATAAGACATGTTACAAATATGGTTCAAATTTTTCTGCGGTTATTTAAAACAATTCTGAACAACTAATACTAAATAAATATACTAAGTTATACCTGTAAATATTTTAATAAAAAAAATTCAAACGTGTTCATAAATTATGAGAACTTTACAGTATTTACGTGGAAACGTAATTTAATTGTGTTGACGTGTTTCTTGGAATTTGAGTTGACTTGCGGTTAGGTTACTAACAAACCTGTAAGGCCTGTATTAAATTACGAAATACGTTTCAAGGAAAATACATAAATACTTGTTCCTGACGATGATGATTCATGAAATTACAATTAACGACCCTTCCGGCCAACGAAATCCCCACAATTTCATTGTAACTTAAGCACGTTTCCTTCATAATATAGGTAATTCCCACTTCTTTGCCAGATATTCTTGACTCACACTTCACAGTTCATTAGTTCGGATACACGCCTTGCAAGGAAGTCGCAATGCCTGCATATGTTTCGGGCATTACAAAAAATACATTAATTTTAATTTTGACATTCGCAAAAACGGTTAGCTTTAACTATTTTCGACAAAACAACCTTTTCCAAAAATCTTCCTCGCCTGTTTAATATTCTATAGTAGAACATGAATTACAGTGAACTGTTCCGAAGTTACAAGCAGAAAAAAAGTGTCGTGCCCCACTTTAACAATGATGGTCCAATGGCGTTACCAAACTATATCACTGGGAATAAATTAAAGTCATTTGTAAGACACTGTACAAAGTTTCGTTATTAATTATTCAGTAGTTTTTGAAATTTTATTGAAATTTAATTTGAAAGTAAATTTTTAAGGTAGCATTACTCCCACAATTTTCACTTCAGGGACAAATTGAAAACACATTTTCGACATGGTTATCAGTGAACTATCACCACAGGAAACTAACACACTCCGCTCTGACTCATCCTATATATATTTATACATACATATATACATATAAATATTTACATGTATATAGACACACACAGTTTGATTCCTTATGAAAAACCAAGCAGAAATTATATTTTGCATTTTTCGCGTAGGCATATTTTTAATATTAAGGGATTAATAATTCTTTGGATATCAAAATTTACTGTCGTATTTCCCCAAAATATCGGAAACTACATGACATAAAATAACCAATATTTTCAGCATTGCTTAATGCCGTTGGGACCTTCAAACAAACATAAGATACAACTTATATCTTCTACCCTTGTGAAAATAAAATAGGTGGCTACCATCTAATTGCATACAACTTTTTTACCGTCAAGATTTTCGAACATTTGAAGATGGCTTATTGAGAATTGAGACCTGCGTAACAAAAACGGTCCCCTTGTTGCAACTGTCTAGGACATACCGTTTATGCTCAAAACACACTTGAATATTCGCGCAAACTTACAGAGCCTAGAGCGTAGGCAAACCTGTGAACATCAGTGTGATGTGTGCAACGTACAAACGATGGTGGACATTCACTGTAATCAACAAGTACAATACTGTTAAAGTCGCAGATCACTTTGTTGCTAGCATTCTGCGTACATATCGTAGGAGTTGTGAACGAAAGTGGTGGATCCCAGGCAGCTGAAACATGTATAAATGGTATTGCGTTCGTCATGCTGATAATAAACCAAACGCTAGTAACTTCGTGAGGCAATACTTGAAAAATAAAAATAAAAGTACACTGTCGGTATCAATGTTGTTTCTCCAAAGTATGACAGCACAACCGCCACGGCGGTCTAATGGCCACGATGCTTGTTTTGATTACCGCCGGGTGTCACACCAATTATCATATGTGGGAATCGTGCTGGTGCAATGACTTTGGCCGATGGCTTTTATCGTGTATCTCCTATTTTCTTTATCCTCCTTTCCCAGTGCAACTCAATGTTCATACGTCACCCCTCTTTGGGTCTTAAAATATTTTATGTTTTAATCCGTACAAATCTCTTCATTCATCCTGTCAGTATTTGTACAGGAAATTGTTTATGCTTGTTACTGATTCTAAAGTTTGTAGCAGCTATTGTCTTTGTTAAATTTCATTACTTGTGTATAGTATAGTGGTATGCAGTGCTGTCACGTAATACTTTGTTTTCTAAATGCATCTCACCCACGATCGCAACACATGCAACTACTTCTGCAACTACACGGTGGCTGTTTTGAGGGAACACTTCCCGAAGCGCCTCATCTCAATAAGTGACTATTTGAAGTGGCCAGCCCGCTCCCCTGATTTGGCCCCTTGTGATATTCTTTGTGATTTCATACCCCGGATATATGTCATCCGCCCGAGGACCCTGCACGTCCAGAAGGCCAACATCTGGGCAGGAATTGCCAACATAACCACTGCTATGCTAGTAAGTGTCGTTATAAACGTCAGAAATCGGCTTACTCAGCGAATGGACAATTGGGAGGGTGGTGTTACCTACCTGATTTGACTATCAAAACTGTGTAAAACCAAACTTGATATATGCACCTACATTATAAAAATTAAAATAGAAACTTTATTATTTACGTAATGATTTTATTGCCGTGTTGATAAAGGAAGTTATGTTGTCGCATCCTGTATTAATATTATTACTATTTCACAGAACGAAACGTTGGCAGCTATAAAATATTTTGTTCGTATTCAGACAGCCGAATAATTTTTATGCTCACCATAATAAAGTTTTGTTGTCACCACCACAAAATATTGTGGACTTAATATGTAGTAATTTAACTGTCTGAATAGTAAAAAAAATTGTACGTTTAGTGCAGGTGAATACAAATCGAAGCTGACAATACGTCCGAGGAAGTCTGTCGTGGCTCACGTCCAGAAGCCACGCTCTCGCAAGCACAAGCTCACCACACAAGTTTTATACAGCACACAGCTCGTGCTGTCGCGATCCGCGGATTCACCAAGGACGTCAGACACACGTGCATGCACAGACGTTAAATTCCTGTGGCGAGGACGTCGTCACGTATCTCACGCACGCGCTCGCGATCCTGCGAACCCCCTTTCCCTTTTCCACCTCGTTTCACCCCGTCGTCGATACGACAGGCCGCACATCAAAGGCTCGGCACGTCGCGTCCTGTGAGCCAGCGCGGGCTGGTTTTACCAGGAACAGGAACTCTCGCTATGCTCGGTGGTTGCCTGCGACCTTGGGTGTGTCAGCACTTGTATCCTGCTTTCCTGGTATTGTAACGTTTCATATCGGAGGTTTAGTTTGCAATCTCCAGCCACAGGTATGTTGATGAGTTCTCCGCCCGGAGAATGGTTTGAACATCAAGACTGACACGATTTGCCATTGTCTCCTGTAGTATAGGCAGGGCCGCGTCTAGAAGGAGGGGGATGGGGTACGTAAAACAGAGGAATTTTCTCCGGTTCTCGCATTCTAGGAAGACTCACTTTTGAATAAAATAACATGATTATTAATAATTGAAATCAACTGGCGTTTTATTATATGTGGCACAACATGAAGTATTCATTTAGTTTTGTAAGAACAGAATTTTAGTAAAGCACAATATTTTTGCTATGTGCGAAATGAATGCATTTTATTGTGGTATTTGTAATTGTAATGTTTACATCAGTGACTGTATGCTAATGCATTGACAAATATGCCATACATTAAAATTTATCACTGGAAATGAAAAGGAAAAAAATTAAGGGGGGTTCCAATTTATGTTGTCTTGGGACTCACATTTTCATAAAATAGCCCTGAATATAGGGATGAGATGACAAGACAACATCTAGTCTTAAACACGAGGAAGTAACTGTTATTTTCTCTCCCTGACAGGGAACCAAACCCAAGACCCATGGTCCACCAACCAGGAACTCTAACCACTGAGCAGATATAAATGCGCTTAAAATGCATATTTGGTCTGTCAGATTATTTCTGTATATACGTTAATTAATATTAAAAATATACAACCCTTATGTAAAAATTAAATATGTAAAGCTACAAAATCATACAATAAACCAAGAGAGTTAAACTATGGAATAAAGGGCTGCTGATTTAAAGTTACATCATCAAGCCAACAAGAAAGTTACTAAACATCCTACAATTAACATGTACCGTTCACGCATTTAACTAAATTTTCTTTCTCTATCATAATTATATAGAGCGTTTTGCACATCACCTTATGTGTTTTTTGAAACTGTTTCTTCTAATTCTCTGTTGTTTGTTTTGAATCTTATGTGCAGAAATTTGGTGCCCCTTCTCTAGCCAAGTTTTTTTATTAATGGTTTTACAAAAGTAATGTACAAATGTATCCGGGTAATATACATTTAAAACACTTAATTACGGTCATATTAGAGACGTGCAAAGTCTGTAAAGCAGAAATGTCCAAACATGTGTATAGGACAGGTTGCGTAGAACGCAGACGCGTAACAATATAAATCGTCTGTAGAACGCCTACTTCTACGCAAACCGTTATACATGCGTGCTATCAACACAAAGTTCTCCAAGCATTGTACAATACAACTTTGCACATTATTTAATGATAAAAACTATATCTCATGTGCAAGTTTATAAGACTTTTGTATTAAGATAATAATATGCATATATATATATATATATATATATATATATATATATATATATATATATATATATATATATATGGGGTGGAATGTAAATAGTGGAAAAGCTCGCGGGTACAGGTAGCCAGACCTAAATCAAGAATAATGAGTACAGCAACCACGCCCGTATTGTCAATACTATAGGCGTAATACCACTGTGAAAGTCGTGTTAATGAACATGTTAAGTGACGATAACTCAACAAGAACTATAAATGGAACGCTGACCTTCCGGATTCAATCCAGTTGCATGACGATACGTATGTAAAGTGTGAACACCATCCCATTCCATGCGATGGAAACATGGGGTTGGCTCTGTTATAATGCATGTATTTCTGTACACGTGCGCCTGCAGCAGCCCATCATAGTGAATAAAGAACTGGAATGAAATGAATCCACACAAGGAGTAGTCTAAGGGCTAGAGATCCGGTGACCTTGGTGGCCGGGATACACGTCCACCCCTTCCTAACTACCACAATGGGCAGATGCGATCTCATTCCTGATGAGCGGCTGCAGTGTAATGTGCCGTTGTCCAATCATGTCGCAGCGCCAGTGGTTACGCGTTACTGTCTATGGCCTGTAGCATTTAAAAT
>PNEQ01071064.1:100985-174640 GCA_003012365.1 Medauroidea extradentata
TACTTTTAGAAATTTATTTTAAACACAGAAATATTTTATAATGTGTTTGTATATGCTTCAAGCCGTAGACGGTGATGTGTAGTTTTGATGAGATTTTTTCCATTTCATTATATTTACTGGTTTTCAAGTTTTGTATGAAGTAAAAATATGCAAATTTTGACTTTGAAGTGACATTACGGGAAAACTAGATGAGCTAATTCTTTTTCCGTTAGATGTTAATGTTCTCTGAAGTAATGTCTACAAAACTAACACTATTTTATACAAATATAAAATTATGAATTTTTCCCCACTTGAACGCCCTTAAGATGGGATTCATTTAAAACATCCGCAGTAGCGCCTTGGCAGAATGTTACCATGTACGTGTTACACGGGTTGCCTACCTGTCGGCATTGCCACAATGCTCCGACTTCTCAGAAATGGTTCGTCTGAGCGTGATAGGACAAGTGCACCTTATTTGTTACTTATGTCATTCCGGTCTTTATTCGCTAGGATGGGCTGCCTGTACCCGCGAGCTTTCCCGCGATTTGCATTCCAACTTATATATATATATATATATAGAAGAGACACACATAAATGTGTGCCATTATACGCTTGTACCGGGGAAATAGTTGTGTATATATAATATATAATGTGTGTGTTGTGTGTGGGTTTTCGTGGTTACGAAGGTTAACTTAAAAGTACCGTAAAAATTAACAATTTGTAATCTCTATTTATTACTTACTTACACATACATATTTATTTTTAAAGTGTCGCAGATACATAAATTTTCTGTAAGTACAAGTAACCTGGATTCCAAAAGCGTTCAAGTTACCGTGAAAAACGTACACTGATTTGTATTAAATGCCATGGGCGATTTACATCGGGATGTGTTTTAGCTATACTCGCAAATGGTAATAATGTTTAGTTATAGATTTGAGCTCCGTTTAAACATAAAATAATGATGAATAAGGTAACTGGTACCACTCAGTAGTACTCAAATTTGATGTGATATAAAAAATAATCAACTTTTACGAGTAAAAAATTAAAAGGAGTAGAGTGTTAACAATAGAAACACAAGTATTAGTAACATAAGCAACCTGTTTTGAATTCAAAAATTGGTTTCTTTTGAAGAGTCGTGTTTGTTTATCGAATGTTGTGTTACTTATAAAGTGGAAATTTTACCTTAACCAAGGAAATACTATGATAACTGTTAAGGTAATATGTCGTTTAAACGCTTACTAGCGTCCTTCTATGCTCTATCGAACCGCACGCATGACTCAAGCAGTGAATTAAATGGGATTTATTTAACCACTATTTTTATAGATTATAAATAAACCATTTGTTAAAACGGAAAATGCATGAAGTATTATCAGAAAGCTACCGTATCTTATAGTTTTATGACAAAATTATTTTCTGTTTTAGCAACCATTTGCAAACAACCCGGTGGAAGTTATTCTAATACTCTGTGACTCACAGATCTCACAAAATCACATTCGCAAAAACTGAAAAATGTAGCATTTATACCATTGTGTAAATACAGACGTGAATTCAACCAACCAAAATAATTTCAACCGGTGTATAGTAATTGTTAAAAACTGCTACGCAAATCCTCCTCTGTGAAATACGTAAACACAAAATCTCGATGTGATTGCAAGCAACAATGAACAAGGATGAGATTTAGGTTGTTTGACAACGAGAATAACGGTTGATGACTTTAGGCATTGTTTCCGGATAAGGGTGTAAATTGAGCTGAGATAATCAGCTGTGACGAGCCTACCTAATTATCTCACGTTTTCAACACTCCACGCTGAACAATAGACGCGTTTTAGATGTCCCGGCATGCAAAATAGCGCTGTACAACAAGGGGCTCTCTGCAAACCGGCCGCAGAATTTGATTAGAGTAGCTCGAATTACACAGCTAGAAAATGCACTGAAGTGTACTTAAATCACAATGGAAAAAAAGATGATTACAAAGACAATGTGATTTACTGAGGGTATTTGTAACTATACAGCCTAGGAACCTGAGTATTTCAAACATGAAATTTTTATTTCATGGTTGCTTAAAAAATTTATACAGGATGTCACAAAAATGTACGGCCAAACTTTCAGGAAACATTCCACACACACAAAGAAAGAAAGAAAATATGTGATATGGACATATGTCCGGAAACGCTTAGTTACCTTACATCTCGCTAAATGTCAACACAAGCAATGCAGTCCAGATTACCTTCCGTCAAGTGGCCCACCTGGCGGTAAACGTAGGAAGTAGAGTACATTGTAAAGAACCAATCCATTGGGTATTTGGAACATTTCATGTACGAAGTGTTATTTACGATGACATTTAACGAGACGTAAGGAATTGAGCTCTACCATGGTAATTAAGAGTTTCCGGACATATGTCCGTATCGCATATTTTCTTCCTTTTGGGTGTGGAATGTTTCTTGAAAGTTTGGCCGTACCTTTTAAAACATCCTGTATAGGCATAATGCATTTACCAATTTAAAAAAAAATATTACGTGTAGAATTTTCGCAAATCGACTTCATTGTATTAGTTTTTATAACAGACTATTTTTCAACTACTACTTCTTCGACAAATTTTGGGAATTTGGATTATTACGTCGTGTATCAACAATTAACGCATAAAACAAACTCTTCATACGACGCTAGTTTTTGTGTATCTTTAGTTTATTTTCTCATTAGACATTTGTTGTATAACAACCATGTTATTCTGCTTTAAGCCATAACTAAATTCTGTTGTCTGTTGATGCATCGATTAGCATATCGAAAAGGAAATTAATTTGAAAAATAGAGTAGGCAAACCAACATAAAATTTCATGCTCACATGATTCTCAAATAGTTGGCAGATAAAAGTCAGAACTACTCACATCTAGCAAACAGACTACAATTAGCTGTCGTGTTTAATAAATCAAATCTCGCCTGTTTTAGCCACTATGTGGAAATTTCGAATACAAGCATTTATTAACTTTAACAATGTGTGTGTTATTTTCACTTTGTTAGTATTCTGCTGGCATTTAGAGAAATTTCTGTAATGCACAAATCTTTTAGGAATGTAACTGGTGATGATATTCATTTATATCTGCACAGGTATACCTTTAAGATGTCCCGAAGACGATGAGTCTGCTGCTTATTTTTGCATAACATGCCAGATAATCTACAAGCTAAAAAAATTCCTTTTTTCTGTTGTCAAGTTTATTTAGTTGTTAGATCCCAAGTGAACATTCAACAAAATATCCCTCAACATAAACATCTAATTTCTGGAAAATAAATATGACTTATATACATGAAACAAGAGTATGCCATGCAATGTAATAAGAAATTTACTTTTATGAATTTCTTTAAACTTATGCAAATTCACCTCGTAAGCACCGTGCCATTGCCATGCATTTTGCTCGTTACCCAGCAGTTATATGTGTTAAAAATAGAATAATATAACAAAAAAGAAATGAGAAGGGCACGACTAACACACACGAGAAAAGTAAAATCACTGCCCAATCGTAATCATCAAAGATTAAGCCAAAAAAATTAAGAACGAGAATTAACCTAATAATAAGTAATTATTAATTGGAAGAGACTGTTACTTCTCAGATGCGGAAAAAATTCACTTAAAGATAGTATAAGCAGTGCACATTAATGCGTAACATAAATAACAAAACCCTTTTGTCTACCAGCCACGGACGCATTAAATTACGGTACTATAATAACAGTTTTATAAATTTTGTTACGTTAAGTTTTCATTGGATTTATATTTAAAAAAATTAATATATGTAAATGTTTTAATGAAATATTACATTAAATTCTTCAATGCTGGGGAGCATAAAACATTATGTAGAGTTAAAATATTAGAGATTTCATTTCTATATAAAAAAGAATTATTATTTTTAAAATTGTAAAAATATTCCAATGGAGTATTAGGCACAAAAAAAAATATTCGCCTCAGTGAGAAACAGACGTATTCGTATTAATTTAAAATTTGTATTACATCCAGTACTTTTAGATATTATAATGAAAATCGATTGTAAAACTAATTTTATGTGAATATGAATTTATTACTATGTACTACAAGCCAAATAATAACTTTTCATCCCACATTACTTTGCATAAAGAACCGCCCCAGTAAGTTTGTTGTCAAATTCATACCCTTCGTGCCCCTTAATAACACGAAAAATCTTTGTCACTATTTCAAGCGTACAGTAAAATATTTCCAGGCGCTAATGTCACCAATTAGTGTCTGGGACCATCGTTTACGTTTAAGTAGTCTGGTTAATTGATTGTATCGTTCATATTCTACATGAAACATGGAACTATTCCAATCAGTTTTAAACGCCATCAAATTTTATGGAAAACAATTCGTACAACTCCTCATCGATCTCAGTAATATTTCACCTAATATGATCCGAAAATATTCTGTTTATCTTTCATGCTCTGAATTTTCATTCATTTATTTATCTATCCACGAAGTGTTCGGCCACTGGCCGGTTTACAACAGATCGTGTTCATACAGATAAACCACAAAAAATACATATAGTTGGTGTTATATCATTAAACTTAAACCTATAAATTATTGTACAGTTATTATAGTTTAGGAACATATGGCGATATTTGTGATTATGTTTCATTTATCTTTAAAAATATAAAAAAAGTCAGAATCAACCTATACTTAAAAGAACTATAATATTACTCTTAAGGCATATTGTCCAGAATTCAGTCTCACAAGTTGTCATTATTTAGGTTTCTTTTTGTTGAGTCAGCAGAAATCGTTTAAATTTCTTTCTGAAAACGACATCGTTACTAGATTTCAAATCCTCCGGCAGAGCATTCCACTGACTGCAAGAGAGGTACCTGAAATATTTTGTTTAATGTTGAGCTTTTATGTCGTGGAACTTGTGAGTTCGTTTTGAACCTAGTTTGATATGTGCGCTGTGGTTCTTGTTTATTTATTTTTTTCGTACAGATAGGATGGCACTTTCTTTGTGAGGATTATTTTTTGTTGACACAAAAAGTGAAATAAGTATATATGTTCCATATTTAGCCAATTTGATATATAAACATACCAATTGATAAAAAAAATGGAGCAAAGAGTAAGATATACATTATAGTCCTGACGTAAAATCGAGCAGCGATCTGGCGAATCACAATTAGTACAATGAGCTTAATTGATAGAATGGAATGATATTTGCAAACGTTTTGACTATACGCTTGTCCAGGTCTGTATTATTCTCAGTTAACTCGATGAAGTTGAATAACATTTTTTTCTGCAAAATCGTACTTTATACAAGTAATGAGGAAGTAAATCAGATATTTCTAGAATGCACCATTGAACAACGTAACACAATTCATAGCTTCTAAATTACTCGCAAACGCCGACGTGAAGGAAAATGTACTCAAAGTGAATTTGACTGTTGTATCACTTACGTGAACGTCACTGATTTGGAAATGTCAAAGAAAATGTTTGCATACACGTGTATTCTGAGTAAGTTGTTACTGTAGACGTTGCGTATAGGCTACGTACACAAATTAGTTGTGAAAGAAAGATGACCATACCGACCACGCGTGGACCCCATACCACGCTTTTGCGAAAACCTTCCGAAAATCCATAAAATATTAGGATAAATGGAAAGTTCATACGTGCTCGAGAGAAAGGCGTGGACGGCGCTGAAGGCTTTAGGAGATTTATCGCTCCGGCCATATTTTACTGCGGTCAGTTCCAGGACTTTGCGTCATACTGCCATCTTCGTGGCTTGCTGCGATACATGGCTGGCGTCGTTCTCCGTTCTCTTTGTAACGATACAGGATGAACTACCCATGATGATTACCTATGTTAATGTAATATGCACATACAGGATGGACCAGAATTCATGTGCCAAACTCCGGCACGGGATTGTTTATGTAAAATATGATAGGGTTATATTGACCAGCACTATTGTGGGGTAAATATTAAGGGAGCTACACGACATTGAAAACAAACTTTTTAAATACGTTTTTTTTTCATAAATACTGGAAAGTATAACAGATAGAGCCATCAAAATTGGCATAGAGCTCTAAGAATCAGAGCAAATAATTCTGATAAAATGTGGATGACACAACGTTCCCTTTCACTGCTTACGTACGGGTTACTCAACCTGATTGTGAAATTAACTTTTAAATACTAAGCAATAATAAAATATTCGATGCATATAATTGTTTATCGAGCAAAATGAAAGGGGAAAGTATCCCTTGTGTTAGTTCACTCCGATAAACCGTTTTCGAGATAATACGAATCAAAATACGATGGCGCAGTGTAACTCAGCAGAGATAGACAATACAAATGCTTTCCGAGCTAAGCTAATTTGAGCACCGAATTCTTTAGTTAAGTACAGTTGCGACAGAAACAGCCACATCTGGGTACATCACAATCCTCACCACATGTACCGTATGGGCAACTAAGCACGCTACAGTGTCAACATGTGGGCTGACATTGCTAACAATCATTTGTTGGGACCTTATTAACTATCTCACGGGCTCAGTGGAGTCCATTACTTAACATTTCTGCAAGATGTATTGCCCGAATTGCTTGGAGAAATACTGTAAGCAATTTGCCGCACAATGTTTGAGCACGATGGGGCACCACTTCATTCTTCTTCAACCGTATGCCACCATCTTGTAAATATGTATTGATGTTAAGGATGTTAAGGATGTTCAAGAGCCTCAAAGTCATATTTTTATATTTATATTAATTGTTGTTAGTTTTGTAGATGACACTTGGGAGTGCAGTTTCCTCTTACGAATAAATTTTAGCTGGCGTAGTTTTCTCGTAACGGTGCGTCTGAATAAAAAATTTCGTGTTCTGCTGCCATGCAAATAGTGAAAACCAGTTAACTTACATACGTGAAATAATTCACAGGGAAATAACGTACTATGGGCTACGTAATAAAACATTTGAAAAAACCCGCGAACTGTTTTTTATATAATAAAATGCTTAGTCTCCGCAACTTTTTTCTGCATTTTTTTGCAATAATTTATTAATTCAATATTTCACGTTGTGAATTTTTTAAAATATTTTATTGCATAGTTCACGGGCTGTAAGTTCACAGTGAATTATTTTGTTTAAGTAAGTCAGTTGTTTTCACTATCTGCATTGCAGTGTAACAAGCAAATTTTGTCTGTTACACCCCGTTATGAATAAACTATGAGAGCTAAAATTGTTTCGTAAGAGTAAAGTGTGCTCACAAGAATCGTCTACAAAATTACTAATATTTCGTAAATACATAAATCGCACTTGAACACCCTTAATAAGTAAGCACGTAGTAGGTGCAAATGCATTGCTCCTATCTGTGTTCTGATCCTTGTTTTGTAAACGTTATCTCCATTCCGCCACTGCTCCATTTACATCTCATTTCAACATCACCACACAAGAAATTACTGTTAAAGGGGCATAGGTAGCGAATGTAATTTCCCACGCGCGAGGCGCGAAAACCGGTTGGTGATTAGGCCGACTTTGCTACACGTGACGTACTAATTTGCGCGCAGAATTTTTTTCTAGTATGAATTTTTCTGTGACAATTTGAGTCGTTACTCTACACTTTAATTTGTAAGTAGTATCAAATACATTATCATTTCAGATTATGTAGGCTATTTGCCCGTCTTTGTTCTTATGGATTCGAGTGGTACTTTATTTATGACGTTAGTACAAAAGAATGTTGTTTTTAGCTTCTTTGTGGTGCCCCAAAATCATGAGACTAGTAAGAATGCTGCATTTTTAAACGTTATTATTTCGTGTGTGTGTGTTATTTTTGTAGACGAGTTGAGACTATCTTCAGCAGATTCTCTTGAAAATTAAATGAAATCACTTGGCATCCTACACCATCGTTCATACAACACGTGTTACTTGTCGTAAATTCACCTAAACCTCGCTACTGTTCTCAATTTAACCATTCAATGCTGCAATTAGCATGGCTGAGAAAGCTGTTGTATTGCCTACTTCTGTGGGGTTACACTGCGCATTCGTATTTTGATTCGTATTTTCTCGAAAACGGTTTATCGGAGTGATTTAACACAAGAAGTATTTTCCCTTTCAATTTGCGCGATAAGTTACGGTGTGCATAGAATATTTTTACTATCGCTTAGTATTTAAAGTTACTTACACAAATTGATTGAATAACCCCTACATATGCAGTGAAGGGGAACGTTGCGTCAACCACATTTTATCAGACTTATTTTCTACGATTCTTAGAGCTCTATGCCAGTTTTGGTGGCTCAATCTCTTATACTTTATAACAGCATTTTTAAAAAAATTGTATTTAAAAATTTTGTTTTCAACGTCGTGAAATTATTTACCACACAAAAGTGTTGGTCACTGTAACCCCACCTTATATGAATATATAAAATTAAGTATCCAGACTGACACTCTCATCCACTCATCAACGCACAGCCAAAACCGCTGAACCTAGAACCATGAAATATTGAGGGAAGCTCCCCCTTGCCCCATAGGAACCCACTAAGAATGGATTTTTTGAAATTCGAAAGTAAAGGGTAGTGAAAAGGAGTGAAATGTATTTTCGAAGAATCCCTTATATCTTATTAACCGGGAAACTTTCATAATTTTTTTAACTTCAAATTATTGCGGAAAGAAATAAATTTTTGCTAATTTATTAATTTTGCGAAATTCGAAAATTAAGGTGATGAATAGCCATAAAATATGTTTTTCATTAATCCGTGATTTCTCCTAAACCATTTCAGGTAGTGAGGTGATTTTTTCTTTAAAATTATGCCTAAGTAAATGTCTAAAAATAATTATTAGAATTTTTCGAAATTCGTTCTTGAAAGCTCTTAAAAATTAAAACGTGTTTTTAATTAATCCCACTTATCTCCTAAATCAGTGGAAATATTGAAATGGTTTTTCCTTTAAAATAAATCTTACGTAAATATCAAACAAGCAGTTTCAGGATTTTTCGCAATTCGTCCTTGAAAGCTGTTAAAAAAAATTAAATGTGTTTTCAAATAGCCATCTGTAGCGTTTATACCCGTTGAGATATCGAGATGATTTTTGATATGAATGAAGCTTATGTAAACATCTACAAATCAAATTCAGGACTTTATGAAATTCGAAAATTAAGGATATGAAAAGCAGTAAAATATTACAGTTTCCCGAAAAAAGAGAATGCTCATGGAGAAATAAATCAACAACTGTTTGATTTTGGCAAACTACTAATAAATTAAACCTATTTGGACTGTAGCCTGTACATACGAAAGAATTATCACGGCCTGCCTTTGAGCATTCACTCAGATAGACTATTGTATAAAGTTTGTGGTGTGGGAGTGGTGGGGTTACAGGTTCGTATCCCGTGCAATACTTTGCAATGGGAATTACTATGACATAATACGAGCATATTGCGCGCGCTCTTTACACTGAGCAAGACAATTTATAGTTCACTGTTATTGAGTACGCTAGCTGTTAAATACCTTCATCACATATATTATCCAGAGTTACTGTTTAAATTACATAATTTCATGCGGGCAACGCCGCAGCCGGGCAGCTATTTTATAGAGTAATAAAGATGAATTAAAAACAAAGATGTTCTGCAATTAAAGTATGCTCAGCGAAGTGGACTTAATTAAACTGTTTGTATTTGTTGTTTTAAAGATACCCAGATAATATAGTAACACCATCAATCAATACGTAATTAATACTTTGTTACTCTTTTCTACAGTACACGCAGGTGAAGCCGCAAAGGGGCAGCTAGTGTACATATAAAATTGAAAGGAAGAAACGTCCGTGAAGTAAGTGGCGTACTAATTTAAATTAAGCTTCTTTTAGCCATTCCTTCAGAAGGAACATTATGGTGTCGTTGCTCTCTGTATACCTTTCCTTTTTCCGTAATTACTTCTGGACTATTGGACGACTTTTAATGGAACTCGGCCCACTTTGGTTTACAGTTTTAACCATGAAATTAATAAATAAACAGCAGAGTTTCCTATGCTCAAAATCAGAATCAGTAGAATTTGTACGGTTTTGGTAAGTTACAATGTTTTTCATTGTTGAATCTGTTGTTTCTGTCGTGTTGACTGATAAAGAAGTGAGGTAACAACTGGCCGAGTGACAGATTGAATAATTAATTACAATTTACACGTAATAAATAGGTTACCACAATTTACAAACTAAGTAGGACTACGTTTGATAGTTTTCGAAAAGTTAATAATACGTTCTGATTAATTACACCTGAAATGTACAGTTCCATTTACAGTAAGCATAGCGTTGTTCGGTTTTTGTGGAGTTGTGAGTTAGTAATGTCCATTTTCGCTCTGTTGCTCTCTCTACTATATATACAGTTAGCCGTACCTTACTTTTAAAAATATATTCTCCTTTACAAACCGGATGTTTAATCTAAGAACACGAAACACAAAAATACCAAACGTCACTGGTATACAACAGAAAGTTATTTTATGACAACTGTTCTACTTTGGTGGACTAGAGGTGTCATTGTTCGTATAATGTGCAAAATATAGTGGGTTCGATTTCTGCACATATACATTTGTATTTTAATTTTAGCATATGCATTTATTCAGTTTGCAGCACAAGTTAAAAAAAACAGAGTTACATTTAACGTAAAATTACGCATTTTGTACATCTAGGACAAGAGTAATCTCGTTACTTCTTCAGTTAATGAAAATCTCTGATTCAATCAGTGAATTTGTTCCGTTAAAAAAATGTATAGTTTTTGACAGATTCGCAGTTATTGACTTACCGAGGTCCTAGAAATGGCCATGTTCATCCAGGCACAAAGGGTCGAATAAAAAAGTTATTTCAAGATTCAAGAATGAACGATGATTTCGGCCAGCGCTCAACATCGAGGTCTTTAGCGCTTGTGAGGGGTGACATGCGTTGAGCATGGAGCAGTGCCATCATGAAGGGGCGGGGGAAAAGGGAGATCCCCGGGAAAATCCGTCACGATTCCCACATGCGAAAATCCTTGGACCGACCCCGCCCGGAATCCAACTCAGATCGCCTTGGTGAGAAGCGAATGGTCTGAGCATTCGGCCTCCGCCGCCCCGTCCAAGATTCAAATAGCCGATACTTTGTGTTAGTATTAATATTTTTCTACAAATAAACCAACATCTTTCTTAAATTGTACTGTTCTACAGTATTAAATATTACTATACGTATATGTAAATGCTACACACTTCCATGTCATATAAAAATAATCCGGACCTAGAAAATTACAAGAGTTTTGAAACTAACATCATATTCTGAGAAACAATTAGTACTTTAAGTTAACTTAATATGACCTGATTTGCAATATTAAACGTTTACGTATTTAGAAGCATATAAATTAATTGTGTGTGTGTGAAACTAAGCTACTGTGTTAAATTTTCAACACAGGCCTAGTAAAATTACACAAAATTAGTACTTGAATAATTAGGTGATTAACTGTCTGGACTAACCGAAGCGATAACATGTTTGAAATGTTTTTCGAAACTTTCAAACGTACAAAGAAAACAAAAACGCATGAACGCACTAACTGCAAGAGTCACTTGACGAACCTCGTTTACTCAGTTCGTTTCTGAAAACAGAAACTTAAATGCAATTTTCCTGTAAAAATACGACTAAATTTGATTGCCTTGATCAAGGAATGCAGATTGAATTTTTGTGCGCGAGTGTGTTTCGGACTGGGCCGGATTGGATTTCTGCCGGTGCAAATTAATGTTTTCCCTCGCCTTCAGTAGACTATCTCAATTCCTGAGCGTGATATTGACGTTTCATTAACACCATCGGCCAACATTCCGCCAGACAAGATGATAAAATTTGATTCCCGGAGGACTTTATACGGCAATGCTTGGTACAACGCTCGCTTACCCGGTTCTGAAAGAGTTGAGTGTCATCGCAGTTAAAGCTCTGATTTCCAATCACTGCCGAATTTCGTTATTTGAGATAAAGAGGTTCTTGACAGAAGAGTGAAATTCGACTAAACGTTAGTAAAATAAACTCTGCTGGAATCCCCGTAATCCTATCAATGACCGAGTGTCACTTAACATAGACAAAGCAGCGTTTAAGTATCGTATTACTTTATTTCATTTCTGTGTAGGCAGTTATTATATCACACGCATATTACTGTGCAAAATAATATTTTTATATCTCTATTTTAAGACTTGGTCTTTCTGCTAAAATAATATTGGCATTTAACGAACAGGTTAGTGACAAATATGGCATGTAAGGAAACAGAGTTTTATGCATACATGTAATTCATGTAAGGCTATTTGTAAAATTAAATTATGTATATTATATTAATTACCGTCGCCTACTAATTTTGCTGATATGGTTCAACACTTTCCTGTTTAGAACATTCTATGTTTCACCTATATTTATGGCCAAACGAAAATTTCACACTTCAATGCCACCAAATTCAAATTATTTTACTGTGTATCAAATGCAGTGGGCGAGGAAAGTTGTTGTTAATGTATTAATCATGCTGTCATGTAAGTAAGGTTGATTCACAAACAATATAAAAGGCAAAAAAGTATAAAATTTACCACCACAAGTTAATCACAAAATACAATTGCTTATTTCAGCACAAATGTGATTCAGAGATGAAAGTAACAAACCGTAATTATTATATTTCTAATTAATTAATAATATACGAAGCATTAAAATAATACTTAAGAAAAGTAAAATTTTACGTTCTTTCTCCATTTAAAACACACACGCGCATATATATTATAGGAAATGCCAGTACGTTTCTCCGTGTGCATTGTAGAATTCTTCAGAATTTATTTAAATACTAACCTACTGGTTTGCACAATTACCGCAAATATTTATTTATTTAACTTGAAATTCTATAAAAAAATGTAGGAAAGTGGTCGCCACAACTTGCTACCAGCAGATATCAGGTAGTGTGCACAGTTTTACGTGTGTTGTACAGCTGAGAATTTGAGTTTCATATACATTTTGCATAATAGGAAGGTGAAGGAATAATACCTTATAAAGGTTGCAATGATACGCATCTCGAGACTGTACCTACGGCCTCTTACGTCGCAATAAAGTCTCGTCGCCAAGTTTGTGTCTCATGTCGGTAACGGTAACAGTAAACAAACTACAATTGTATTATATTATTTGATAAGTGTGTTACGTTTCGTGCTACGAAAGTTCTTTGGACAGTTTCCTGTAAATTACAGGAACACCAAATGGACGCATTTTCTCATTTCGGTAATTCTCATTTCGGTAATTCTCATTTCGGTAATGCTAAAACTATAACGTTATCAAAACGATAATCTGATGGCTATATTGTCAATGACTACTGCACACTGCCACAGTAGTTACATTGCAAATAGTCCTAGGCCTGCATTGTTTTATGTTGTCTTCAAATGTAGTGAAATTTTTCTCCGAGACAGAAATTAACCTTAACCCGATTCCACCGGAAGTACAGATGAACACGTATGTTTAAATGAAATTGACATTTCAATATAATGTAGCTTTGTGGATACTTGCAAGTATTCGTGTAGTTTTGGCACTATAGAACGATTTCAGTGTTGTACCCGTAATTGTAGTACGCCTTGGTCTATATGTAATTATGTGTATAATTAACTATAGGTGATTCGGAATAAAGTGAGCACTCAAAAAAGTCCTGATTTATTTCTTTTTTCTGCTAGTTTATATCTTTCCGCTGCATGTAAACATAAACATTGCCACGTGCTTTTATTTACATAGCCTTGTACAATGTTTACATTTACATTACACTGCTCCGATATATGTTATCTACAATGTCTACTCATTAAATGCACGGGTGCTGAATATATGCTATACTCAGTAGTAATCTTAGTTAAAAATACCTGCGAGTAAACGTCTTCTGTGTCTACTCGAACTGCGCTATTACCGTTACGAATCTCGTAAATGTATGCACAGTATATTCTAACTTTTAAACTAAAACCGCCACTAAAAACACACACGACACACGCAACTCAAGAATACAAATTCCGTTCAGCATACTGCAACTAACGACGATGACGCACGTAAAGAGAAACAATAAATAACGTATTTTCTTAATATGTAAAACAAGGAAAAAGTGCTGTTTCTGTTTTCAGACAGGCTACTCAGTCTGGCGATCACAAAACAAAAAATAAAATTACATTACTAATGACTTCATATAATTTACCAATGATATTCATAAACAGTCACTTCTAGTACTTTTGGATGTGTTTATCAGAAACCCATATTCATTACACACCGGACAAACAAACTGAATGACGCAATTCGCTTCCAAACGAAGCTTGGCGAAGCGGCGAAAGCCTAACTCTGATGCCACCTATTGGTGGAACTTTAAACTACCTCTGTGGCGCGAAGCATTAGCGGCGTCTGCTAACGACAATCGGCTCGGTTGCGTCGCTTTGTGCTTAAGCTAATTAAATAAAATTATACAGTCAGTTGGTATGTCAATACGAACTTAAATAAACATTTTAAAGTATATTAAATCCAGAGAGGTCGTTTGCATTTGATAGTGTTTCACTAATGCTGTATTCAAATACGAAAATACACGGAACTACATGCAATTATTCGCTACCAACCATTCAAACAATAATGTAACTGTTGTTAATGTTCTGTTATATGCAGTAACGGCTAGTTATTTTTTTCAAAAGTTTAATATTTAGTGCTCACTTTATTCCGAATGACCTATATAAACATGAATGCCTGCATTTTTGTTATTAATAGGGCTTATATGTGTTATTGTATACCTTAACCTATTGCTATGGAATTTTGGTGAGTTTTTGCGTTCACGTGTGAAGGTTTCTGACGAAAATGAAGAGGGAGGACAACACGGAAGCAAAAAAATAAAAAAATAAATAATAAATAAAAAACAATTTGTGAAGTGCATGAACGGACTAATGAGTTACCCATTTTTACTATCTATTGTCTAGCAAAACCTCTGCAGAGTACTTCTAACGATTAAGGAAGGGATTAGTTACCGAGATATCAAAAACTGTATTGAAACTTAAAAACCACCTGAAAGAAGATGCGGGCAACAACTAACTAATACTATGCATGAATGGATTAACGAAATTCCCACTTTCTCTGTCTGCCATAATACCGAAACCTCTGCCAAGGGAACAGCCTTAGAAATCTCAGTGGGGCAGTACGGGGTATCTAAAACAAGTGAAAAATTAGTTTATCATTTCTAATGTTCCTAAAATGGTTACTACTGATTATATATCAACACTATGCATAATTTATGGTTGACGAAGATAAGGTTAATGGGTGAAGTTTACAAAATACCAAAATTAACATATAAAAAATTGAAAACCACGCGAACGCAGTCGCGGACAACAGCTAATACTGTATAACTAAGAACCACAAAATTCTCTTAATTTATTATAAGTGTACAGCTATGAGAAGTACAGCTGATAACAGGTAACTCAAAACTTTAAACAAAAATATTCTGAACGAAGCCTAGTGACGTGTTGATTCCAAATCTGAAGAGAATAAGGGTTGCTCTCTTACTGTAACCCAGAAACGAAAGAGATGCATTACAGATACAGATACGAAAATACGAAGTTTGAGAACAAAACCAACGCGGGATAAAAAGTCAAAATAATGCAAAGGGATGCGCGAAGAAAATGTGATAAGGTCCATTCACAAAGAGACAAAAAAGTAAGGCCAAACAAGCAATGGCATAGAAATTTAAAAACCACTGTACTTAATTTCTTTTAGGTAATGTCATTTGTCATTCACGTAGTGCAATTGCTATTTAGACAATGAAATTCTTATTCGGGTAGTGCTATCTCATTTAGGTGATGCGATCTCCTTCAGGTAATACGATCTCATTCAAGTAATACGATCTCATTCAAGTAATACGATCTCATTCAAGTAATACGATCTCATTCAAGTAATACGATCTCACTAAGTATTATTATCTCATTCAGGTAATGCAATCTTATTCAGATAAAGCAATCTCATTCACGTAATGAAATCTCATTCACTTAACACAATCTCATTAGGTAATGCAGTCAAATTCAGTTTATTGTTGTCTTATTCAGTTAATGCATTCTCATTCAGGTAAGAAGTATCTTCAGGTAATGCAGTCTCATGGTAATGCAGTCTCATTCAGTTAGTGCATTCTCATTCAGGTAATGCAGTCTGTCAGGTAATACAGTCTGTCAGGTAATGCAGTCTGTCAGGTGATGTAGTCTGTCAGGTGATGTAGTCTGTCAGGTGATGTATTCTGTCAGGTGATGTAGTCTGTCAGGTGATGTCTGTCAGGTGATGTAGTCTGTCAGGTGATGTAGTCTGTCAGGTGATGTAGTCTGTCAGGTGATGTAGTCTGTCAGGTGATGTAGTCTGTCAGGTGATGTAGTCTGTCAGGTGATGCAGTCTGTCAGGTAATGTAGTCTCACTCAGGTAATGTAACCTCACTCAGGTAATATAACCTCACTCATTCAGGTAATGCAATCACGTTCATTCAAGCAATGCAATCTCTTTCAAGTAATGCAATATTATTCAGATAATGTGATCGCATTCAGGTAACACTAAAGCAATCTCACTCAGGTAATGTAATCTCATTCAGATAAAGCAATCTCATTCAGGTAATGTAATCTCATTCAGGTAACGTAATCTCATTCAGGTAAAGCAATCTCATTCAGAAAATACAATCTCATTCAGGTAATGCAATCTCATTCAGGTAATGCAGTCTCATTGACGTAATGCGATCTCATTCTGGTATTGCGATATCATAGAGGTAATGCAATCTCAATCAGGTAAAGCAATCTCATTCAGGTAAAATAATCTCGATCAGGTTACACACAATCTTCTTCAATTAAATTTTATTGGATTGTGGACATACGCCATTGCTTATGTGTAGCTGATCAAATCTATGTTGAATGATAAAGTATGAAAACAAACAAAAAAAAACGAATATAAAACGCACACAAAAATATAAAAAAAGCAATCTCAGAGAAATTCTATAAATTTTTTTTAAAATAAAAGTTATATTTAGACAACAAAGAATTCTAGAAACGGAATTCAGTCGAGTATCGACACAACACCGAGTCACAAGAGTCATACACAAAAGACAGACACAAATATAGAACCAGATTCCCAATATGAAACAAGATGGAAATAGACGTAAAACAGTAAACAGTGGACAACAAACACAAGACAATAGACAACACAACACAAGTTAAAATCAACGAAAAACTGCAACGTTTCGGGGATTGCGATCTATCCCCATCTTCAGGCTGAGACACAGCAGATCGGAACACCAAGATAAGAATGAAGTTCGCTAGAAAAATGAGGCTTGTATAGCCTCTCTAAGCTGCCTTCTTTTTTTTTCAGAGAGTCCAGGCTAGCTAACAAATACAACCTACGAACAGCATTCCGTTCCAGCTCCACATTGAAAAACACTCTCACTAAAGTAAATCCCACTGTAGATAAACAACAGACCCGCTAATGCATATACCAAATACCATGCGAATGTGGCTCTATATACATAGATGAAACTGGTAGCACATCATCCACTCTCGTCAAAGAACAAAGAACAACACACCGAAGGGTGAAATCCAGAAATCTAGAATTGCAGAACATGCATAGATAAATAGCCACAAAATTCTCTGGGACTTACCTATTAGTCAGGAAAAATACAGAATTAATAGGAAAATTGAAGAATCAGCTTACATAGCCAGCAGCAAAAACATCATAAGCCAACAGAGCATTGAACTGAAAAATAGGTGGTTGCCTTTAATAAAATAAAAATGTTACAGAAACTAAATGAATAAATAGATGAAACAAATAAACACATATATGTTTAACAGTCTCGGCAGAACACCAGCCAACATCACTATAAGGTGCTCAGCCAATCAGGAGAGTTCTTGTATCTCGTTGGCAGAGAGCCCACCAATCACACATGCTTTGCCACTATTGGCCGAGCAGCTTAGGAGACCATCCAGGCTATATAAACCCCATTTTTCTAGCAAACTTCATTTGCATCTTGGTGTTCCGACCAGCTATATGTCAGCCTGAAGACGGGGATAGATCGCAATTCCTGGAACGTTGCAGTTTTTCGCTGGTTTTAACTTGTGTTGTGTTGTCTATTGTCTTGTTTTTGTTGTCCACTGTTCACTGTTTTTCATCTTTTTCCATCTTGTTTCATATTGGGAATCTGGTTCTATATTTGTGTTTATATTTTGTGTATGCATTTTGTGTATGCGTGTTGAGTCGATATTCGACTGAATTCCATTTCTAGAATTCTTTGTTGTCTAACATAACTTTTATTTGTAAAAAAAAAAAAAAAATACAGAATTCCTCTGGGATTGCATTTTTATATTTTTGTGTGCGTGTTATATTGGTTTTTTTCTTGTTCGTTTTCGTACTTTGTCATTCAACACAGGTTTGATCAGCTTAACATGAGCAATCGCGCATGTTCACAATCCAATAAAATTTAATTGTAAACTCCCATTGCAACAAACATCTAAAAATCTCACAATCTTCTTCAGGTAACACAATCTCATTCCATGTAACGCAATGTCATTCAGGAAATTCAATATCATTTGATAATGCCATTCCTCGTCCCGTTATTAGGTGTGATGCAATGATATTCATATTATCAGACAATTTGCAATATTAACATAATCTCACAATGTGGCTTTGGTAGGGGAGTAGTTAATACAAATTGAAAAAAAAATCTTTAAATTTGCAAGCTTGTTTTGCTCAAATTTGAAATCTCCAGCCACTTACTTTATTTTAAGGATTCTAATTTTGTTGCCAGTCAAATACGAAACAAATTTAAAATGTACGTATGGCCAATATTGCAACAAATAATATCCTTACATACTTGTATGATTTTCACAGTTTAAATACCTTGTAAAGTGGTATTACAGGAATGAAAATCCTAAAGTGCTAAAATTGTCAATTCCGTTTAACATAAAAACCACCAATATTTCAGCTCTGATAAAACAAGCATCTTACATTATATTCGTTAAAGACTGTAAGTAAATAAATAAAATCTCAACATTGTTAACTTAAATTTCATGCACCAGGTAATGTAAATAGCCAGTTTCATGATATAAAAAAATATATGTGTGTGCCTGTGTTTTTGTGTGGCGATAGCTCACAAAAAACCACGCCGTAAATAAGTTTTCAATTTGTCCTTAAAGTGAAAATTGTGTTAGTAATGCTACCCTGAAAATTGACTTTCAGTACAGTTAAATTAAAATTTCAAAAACTGCTTAGTATTAAATAACGAAACTTTTTACGGTGCCTTATAAGCGACTTAACATCATTCTCAGTAATTTAGTTTGGTACTGTCATAGGCCATCGTTGTTCCAGTGGGGCACGACACTTTTCTTCTGCTTGTAAGTTCGGAACACTCCGCTCTACTTCATGTTCTATCACACAGTAGTAAACAGGCGAGGAAGATTAATGAATAAGGTTGTCTTGTCGAAAATTGCTAGAGTATACCGTTTTCGAGAAAATCAAACGTAAAATAACGTATTTTTTAAACGCCTGAAACATATGCAGGCACTGCGACCCTCAATTCAAGGCGTGTAACAGAACTACCAGGTATGTTGCAATGTTCTTGCGACTGATTTATCATTAAATTAGGTTTGTTACACGGATGGTGTAAAAGTAAGTACATAGTACTGTTAAGTTGTTGCACTGTGTGGGCAAGGCATCTGCACTATTAAAATAAAACTCATATGTTAATGGCAATATTCACCAAGTTTTACAACATCTTACATTCAGGTAACCCCTTCGTTATAAGTGACAATAAATTATTCATTGTCTACATTCCGACACATTTTGTAATAACACAAATAAAATGTTTTGTATCACTGCACAATTATTTAGCTTATTTGTGATAATTACAGAGTTCAGTGACATTTGCCAAAGGTTATATTTATGCTAACTAGTAGTTGTGAAATTACCCGACAAATTATTTTTAGTTTGAATATTAAAGTATATTAGTATTACAGTAATTTTCATTGTGTTTTTATGTGTTCCTAACCTACATTTTCTAACCAAATTACTAGTGTGAAATGCCAATGAGGGGCTGTTGCATGCTAAACGCACTACGAGAATGTACTTTTCCTTACGTAGGTGTTTTATAATATACAGCTCCTTTGTAGCTCTTTCTGTTTTCCTAACCAAGGGACCAACTCATGTTTTGAATCTAAAGCTCTCCGATGAAATGTATAGTAAGTGTGTGCCATATGTGTACAAGTGATAAGCAGTACTGTAGATAATACTTACACTTCGAATGCTGTGCATGCTAAGACACACCCATACACGCGCACGGGATACATTGTTTTATTTTTTCCGAAAGCGAGTATGAACGAGACATCTTAGTAAGGTGTTTTATCTAACTAGTAGGGACGCTATGTTAACTTACGCTATTTTTATGGCATATGCTTACTATTGTCTTAGTGTAAGATACTGCCTTTACGTGAAACTATTGCCAAACACAGCGACCAGCCCAGTAATAATCGTGTTGAATGATCCAACGAGGAGGTCCAACGATTGAACATCTTGTATTTCTCCGTTTCTTTTACAAGCCGCGGGACAAAATTCCACCGATACTGATGCTTATTGAAGTTCTAATCTTCCTTCCCCCCTTCCAATCCGCCAGCGACTTCCTCGTATATAGCTCACTGCTCACGTAGAGGAAGAGCGCAATGGTTATGGATGTGTAGTGTGGACATAGCTAACCGAAATTCTACCCGCAGAACAAAAAGCCACAGCAGGAAAACCAGGTAGCAGTGTCAAGTAAGAAGACAATCGAAAGTTTGCCTCGAGGGATTTTGGGCAACCGAGGAAATATCAGTATGTGAGCTCAGTGACGTACCATTACTACACCTCACTCAGTCTATTAGGGTATTTATTGGTAATGCAGTTTCATTACGACAAATTGAGGTGTGGGTGAGGGGAAGGGGAGATATTGCACTGATTATCTTTATTATTTTAATATCTTTTATATTTGACATGGTTTGTTTTCTAGACCTAAATTGTGACTTATTTTTGCTGTAATGAAACATTTTTTGTTACATTGTTATTGTTTATTTTCTTATGAAAGTCCAAAATTGCATAAAATTGTTTTATATTATAAAGGAAAAGCGACTGACTCACCTAAATAAAATAATTGACTTTAAAGACACACAGATATGTATCAAACCGCACATTGAATATTGTATATATATATATATATATATATATATATATACAATATAGGCAAACCTGGCGGCTTGGAATGATCGACCATATATATTCCAACCAACGCGAAATATTTTAACGAGCTCACTCCGTCGTGTGAAAATATAATAGATTAAATACATATTTATAAACATTTTTTAATACTGGACACCTAAGCCGCTAAGGGTGCTAGTGGAACATGTCGCACAATTTTATAGAGAGTTGTCCTACATTGGTGTAGTCAGATATTTACCTTATTTATCTATATATTCACGTTGTACGCTTTATAGTAAATGTGTTAACTGCCACAGCTTTCCGTGTATTGGTTTTTGATGTCGAAAAAGATTTCTTTATAACAATAGGTTTAAAAAAATTGTAAATTTCAGTTCATTTCAATTACATTTTTACTAGCAGATGCTTATTTATTAATTTTTTTACGGTGATATTAAAAATGCAGGGAATGTCTGTTAATATCTGTAGTTCCTCGCTTCGACTGTCCTGTTGAATAGGCCCAGATAGGCTTAAATCTTATTTACGAAGCGCCTCACAGAATTGGATTACGTGTGCGTGTATGGGTACGCGTATGTGTGGCACGCGCATGTATACAATCAAGGAGATTTACAAGTGTTGATGTTTACGTCACACAAACCCAAGTAGAGAGCTACAAGACGGTTCCATGATTCTGCTGCTGAAATCTATCTGCGATAAAGAGATGAATTAGATAAGGTATCTGAGCTGCAAATTAATTAGTTGTTCATAAGAGTTAGATTATTTAAAACCCGCTTGTGCTGAATGTGTGTCCATATGTATTCAAAGCCTGATATATAACTACGTGATAAATGTCAGAACTATGTGTTTTGATATAATGGATCATAACTTACATTAAGGAAGCGAATTTTTTCTAGGGTGTTAAATGCGCTTTATCAATTAGAGGCGAAATGTCTTAAATACACTTTCACAACATATGCTGTTAAAAAAGTGAAGAAACACTTATATAGATTGTTAAGCAGACAAAATAAGTTAAAATTAGTTTGTAGCGACTTAGAAGCAATTTTTTGCCGTGTTCTGTGGATGGTAATCATCATTCGAGTTGGTAATTTTTGACTTATTGATCCAAGAAAGGGCAGTAACTCCTTATGATTGTAGTAAGATATACATTCGAAAAGTTTATAAATTTAGTTTCGTCCGTTCCTGTGTGATGTTTTGATGCACACGTGAATTGAAACCTGTACTTTGTTCTGGCACCTAGGCAACGCCACAAATATGTAAATATACCATTGACTGAGTGAAGAGGTTTTTATCAGCGCTTAACATCTAGGTATTTAGCGCCGGTAAGGGGTGACAGGAAATGTGTATTTAGCAGAGCCGGAATCAATGGACGGGGGAAACGGGAGATCCCCGAGAAATCCCGCCGACCAGGGGCATCGTCCGGCAAGATTCCCACATGCGAAAATCCAGGGAACTGGCCATGCCGGGAATCGAAAAAAGATAGCATTGTATGAACATTCGTAGGAACAGTAAAATGTATTGTCTTATACATTTTTTAATGTGTATTTTTTCTTAACCTACAAATAAGAAATAACTGTATTTACTATTTGTAATTATTTATTTATTTTCGGTGTGCAGGAAAACTGTTTTCGGGTGTTAGTGTGAACGGTTCACACATTTCTTACGAATTCGTATTACAAACTACTGGGGTTTGTAGAAGAAAGAAAGCAATATATGCTTCTAAAATGTAATGTACTACAGAATGTACAAAATGAATTAGTCACACTTCTGCAAACATTATCGTGTCAGGTCGCGCATATGATGGGAAAAAGAGAATCCCTGACGAATATTGCTTCGCGTATTTTAATTGTTCAATAACTTGACTGCTCGACACTGCGTTTTGCTATGCCAAAGAGCTGCTCGTTCCACCAACTTTGCTGTGGACGTTGTGCCAGCGAAATATGTTCTGCTGTACTACCTCAGCAGTGTTGAATGTTGTAATTTTCTATTCCTGCGAACTAATTCGTAAAAGCATAGTTCTTCATCTAAACAAGCGTTTCATAATGACGTTTCTAATTCTGCATGGAGCCGCGGTCGCCAAATGGTCAGACCATTCGCTTCCCACCGAGGCGATCCGGATTCGATGCCCGGCAGGGTCGGTCCCCAGAGTTTCGCATGTGGGAATCGTGCCGGACGATGCCGCTGGTCAGCAAGTTTTCTCGTGGATCTCTCATTTTCCCGTCCTTTCGTTCCGTCGCTGCTCCATTCTCACATCATGTCACTCCCCACCAGCGATGCCAGGCGCTGACCAAAATCTCTCACTCGCTCTTCTTCGGCACCACAAGTAAATATTAAGTGCAATAAAGTAAAATCCGGCAAGCGAAATATATTTCGTAGAAAATTATAGCCGATACTGGACATTCTTATAAAACTGGTGTTTAGTTCCTTTGTATAAATTGACTATATATCGGCATTTAGTAAGTGACAGTTACTTTTATTTTAACTAAATGAAAATCTTTCTTCGAACACTACCCGCACTTAAACTAGGAAACATTAACTGTTTTATATAATACTGTAAATAACTCGTTCTATTTTTATTATGTGAAAAGGTAACGAATGTTGGACGAGGTCACTTACGGAATTGGTGATTGGAAAACCGAAAAACATTTTAAACTACACATGGTGCCATTTAGAGTGGCTATTGTGGTTACCTGCATAACATGACAACAAAATTAATATTTGCAACTGTATTTATGAGGAGTTTGCGAAGACTTTAATATACATATGTGTAGTTCGAAATAAATTTATCACTCAATAAAGCCCTGCTGAAGTTTTATTTTGAAGCAATTCGTATATTTCCACGCGTTACGGCTAACAACGGGCAATGTCCCACCTCTCTGGACACGTCACTTGATGTTTGCGCGTTTAAGACAAACTGCGAGGTCAGTTGGAATCTACACAGTATGATAAAAAAAAGTTTATTACTTATATTACATACACTTACGTCGATATCGGTTGTTTTTGTTTCAGTATGGTTGTATTTAAATAGGAAAACACATGGAACATTATTGCGTGATTTCGCTGCCAACCACACGAACAGGAAGGCAACTAGGGTTAATGTTGAATTATATGTAGCAGCGGCTGGTGATATTTTTCGAAGGTTGAATTTTTACTGCTCGCTTTATCCAGTACGATACATATATAGACAACGTGTATCTAAAACATACCCACAAACTTCAACAGGTTATTCCTAAGGCGGATAAAGAAAGTTTGATACAGGGAACCTATGGTACAGGTCAAATAGGAAGGGCTGTAGACAATACGCTTCCAAAGTTTGAGAAAAAATTACAAAAAGTAATTGTGATATTTTGAAAACGACTTGCTTGACAGAAACTGATTTCTGGTTACGAATAAGTGTTACCGAAATCAATAATAACGTGAGGAATTTGTACATTTAACACACCTCAATCATGTTTTAATGTGGTGGCACCACTCTCATTAAAAAAAAACGTACGAGACGATGCAAATGTGCTATTTCTGACCAAAAATAATAAAACGTCGGCAAAATTAGAAAAATAAATGTATCTTGCAAAAACTGTCTAAATCTCGTATTTTAAGGGTAATCATTAAATGATTTATTTCACATTAGAACTGTTATGTATATACGTTTGTGAGTGTTTAATGTGATATCACAGCAAGTGAGGAAGAGAATGAAAATAAAAGCCTTTATGGCTTGAAGTACTTACAAAAATTATTTGACCGATCAGTAGTTAACCAGTGCGAAACGATATTTTGTACCGGACTTTTTAAATATGGTACAAAGCTTGCTTTCATTCTAGACAACTACTGATTGGTCAAATTAATATTATAAGTACGTCTAGTCGTAAAGTAAAGCCTTGATTTTCATTCTCTTCCTCACTTAGTGTATCACATAAAACACATGTTCATGAGCCGGCGTTTTGAAAGTGTCCGTGAAATTAAAGTCCTTACAAACTCCTCAAAAATGCAGTTGCAGCTACCAGCTTTGCTATCAGGACATATAACTTTAGGCAGGTAACTGCAGTGGCCGCTGTAAAAGGCACCATGTGAAGTTTAACAATTTTTCTGTTTTCTGCGCACCAATACCCTTAAGGTCGTTCTCCACTATAATATCTGTTTTATATTTGAACGAGTCTGTGGTTGGTTTAATCACATTACCAGTGACTACACATTCCCTGCATTAACAGTTTTTTTTTTTTTTTCGTTGTTATAGCTCGACGGTGTGTTGAAGTGACAATTTACATTTCATGGGGATGTACACTGCAAACGTCGCGCGGAAAGGAAAAACGATACTATTGTCGGCCAAGTTTAATTTACAGGAGAGACATAAAAAATATGAGACTACGTTCTAACTAGTAAATATTTAGTTTCTGTTAATTAATTACTATGCATATTTTCTTTCAGGAACATTAGCTATACAAATAGCCAACGAGTAGTATCACTAGTGAGGATTCTCATTTATATACCTACGATTATTTTTCTAATCGGAACTTAATGTTTCGTTTAGTAAAATAAAAAAAAACATACATAATTTGGTTGAATTTATGGACATACAGGTGATTTCTGTGTTAAAATTTCACACGTTTGACCTCTATCGGGACAAATTATAACGTCAGTTTCTGATTTAGCCGGGTAGAGCCCATGCCTGGCATATGGACGATATTGTAGCGTGTCATACGTATATTATTTTTTTTTACGTGAAACAGCTTAACTTGTTGATGTCACGAAATGAACACACAATAGAAACTACGCTTCTACGATTTTAAAGATTTAGAATGCATGTTAGAAACATGATTTTCCAGCTTCTCGGAATAGCTAAAGGCGGCTGTAACTCCGAAAAAAATCACCTGAATCCGTAAAGTGCAAAACAAGATGCATGCGTTGGCCTTTACTTTATATTAGCCATTTTAAGTATCATATTATAAAGACTTCGCCAAAAACCTTGCACGCTAGTTTGGCGCGCTTTGAATAGAGGCGATACGTGTCTCGTCGAACGTGTCGATCTGGCACTTAACGCCCCACTGCTACCACGCGTCAAAAGCGGAAATTTGTAACCGATACGCACTTCTCTTAACCCTTTCCGCATTACAGATTTTAATTTATATTTAATGAACGTAAGGCTAGTTATACAAGGGCTGTATATTAACTACAAATTTATTAAAGTAACTGCTGACGTTATCTCATAATTGAGAGCTATTTTATTTTGGTGAGTCAGTTGATTTCCATCATACGTCATAACAGCAGCGAAGTCTGATCGCTTGTTTCAGAGGTCAGACATCCGGGCCTGTGGACCAATGATTCGAGGGTCGATTCTCGGCCGGAGAAATGCAAATTTAATGCTACTTCCCCGAGTCCAGGAGTGAGTGTTGTGTTTGTCCCCTCACCCCCACCACTGCGGAAGTCAAGGGGCGAACCACCGCAGACTCACCCTCGACTGACTTCCCTAGATGTTCCTACTGGGGCCGTCTACTTCCAGAATAAAGAAATGGAAACTATGTAGAAAGAAAAGAATGCATCGTTAAATATGACACGGATACGCCGTTATGTAAAAGTATTTCAGTAAATCATAACATGCCAGGATAATCTAGCTACAAGTCACGTATAAGAAACAGAAACAGTTTCGTACAAATATTATGTGAAGAAGATTTTGATAAAGATTAAAACTTTTACTCGTTCTTGATACTCGTTATGCATCTCCTCTAAGATTTTTTCGTATGAATTCTTGAACTCTTTACAAAAAAAAAAACAGCAATTTAGACTAGCAATACAATATTTTAACATTTATTTAATTTACTAATTAAATGTTTGTCACACTTTTAGAACTGCCTTGTACTTTTGAGAGATTAACATAGAAATTACAGAAAGGGTTGATAAATTCGATCAAACTCCATAATCTTGTTTGAATAAAAGTAGTACTTTAATGCCACGACAAGATAAGAACACCACAAATACGTCATGTACAGTAGGTTAGCAAACAACGAATATAAAGTTGGGGGTGGGGAACACAACTAGAAATTAAAACTTAGTTTTACAAGTGAATTTTGGTCACATTTTTGTAAAAAAATTAAAATTTTTAAAAAATATTATGTGAACTCTCTCTCTCTCTCTCTCTCTCTCTCTCTCTCTATATATATATATATATATATATATATATATATATATATATAATATGTGTGTGTGTGTGTGTGTGTGAGCGAGAGAGAGATTCTCTGATTAAATGAAAATCGGCAGCTGTAATGCTACAGCTAGCTGTAACAACCGACTGGGCACATCTCACACGGGACAGCATATACAACAAGCACTAATCACGAGACGATAGACTGGTGTGGTTTATCTGCGATTGTTGATTCTCCAATACTGTCTGATAAAACATCACTAAGTTATTTCAGAATTTCGTTCATTTTCCAAATATTTCGAATTATTCTGCAAATAATGGGTAGTGGGAATAGGACGCATATGCATATTACGTTTTTTGCTCCAAACGAATTAATATATAAATCATATGTGCGAGTCGGCAACGCCTAATAAATCAAGATATTTATGTGTGTGTGAGTGTTGTTATTTTTTTTTACATATTTCTCAATCCAGTGAATAATTTACAATGTATTTCCGTTGTAATTGTTACGAATTAAACTCCAGATTTGTCACAGCATAACAAGACACAGCAGTTCTCTGCTTGCTTCCAGTTTCTCCTTTAAAAGAACTAGTTTGCATCGCCCCAAATTAAGGGTATGTATTTTCACAAAATATTACATAAGAACAACTTACCTGAACCTGAACGCTGAACCCGCTCTTATTCAAATCTTGATTATGGTACACTAAATAATGATTGCTCCTGAGTAGCTTGCACTTCCCAGTACGTAGTACTAATGACTAGCTATGGACACCATTCAACTTAATACACTACTTCTGATACAACTTGCCTTCAACTAAATTAGTTTGCCATATAGTTTGAATTATCGTTGTTCACTCAATAAATCATTTGGAATGCACAAATGAAAACTTGCTACAAATAAATTATATATAACCAATAATTTCCTAATATCTGATAAGTTTCTCAAATAATTTTTTTGCATGTGAGCTGTTACTAAAACTGCATGGCATTTAGTTTAAAAGGTCTAATTTAAAATGCTTCTTGCTTATTTATTTTAGTCCCCCCCCCCCAGTATTTTATTTGGTGCGGTTTGTTTTGTATATTTTTTAAATAATACAACTGTGAGACAGACTTAATGTGTTGCAAATTCATAGAACAACTTTTGTTTTGAAGCAAAGCATTTGATTTAGAATAATATGCATATATTTCCAAGATATATTTTTTACATATTATAAATTACCATAATATATTAAACCTGATAAATTTATTTAGATTTTTGTATGTTCCCCAATCGTTTGGCCGATGTAAAATGAAATTTAATATCGCGTATCAATAATTTAGTTTAACATATTTTATGCGCATTGACTTAAAAGTTTTACAAAAAACATAATATAGCGAAATAAATATTCATATGTTTACAGCCGATAATATTTCAAAGCGTACGTTTTATTTATGTAATTAGTAATAACGAAGATTTCGCAATAAATATCCAAACCGTGGAAGTTGTGTTTTGTTACACTTCATAAAAATAATGTATTTTATTTTGTATTTTGTACTCGTTGACTGATGTCACTTGCATCTAAATCAGGTTATGGTCTTTTACACATCTGCACTTTTACTACGACAGAAAATTAACGGCTACAATTTCTAAGTGCAATACATTATCGTACTGTACTTTGATTTTATACGATTCGGAAAAATCGTAAGCTACTGGTACTTAAAACCCGCAAAGGACTAAATTAATTTTGATACATAAGGTTACTAGAACAATGAGTAGGTACGTATCTATGTTGTTGTTAAAAAAAAATACATAAAATATCCTAAGGAGAAACTGGTTCATTGAGCATATTCGACTGACAGTTGTAACTTTTGGTATATCGTAAAGTGAAGTTACTTTGCATCCCCTTGGTTAGCTTGGCATCGTTAGATTAATTTTATTCCATACGAAAATTCAGAGTTACTTTACACAATATAATATTGTTTAATGCTAGAGCTTTGAATAGCGAAATCTTCAACAATTTGAGATTCCGCATAGTAGCCTCAAATTTTCGCAAAGAAATCTAGCTCTACGGTTACACTTGTGTTTTGGTTTAAGTCGATTTTAAAGGACGGCCATATTACACAAAATAATTTTATTAATGTTATCTAAGCAGATAAATAATACAAATTACATTCAATAACTGTTTAACAAATGTATCCTTTCAATCCATTGAAAGAAATTATGCTTACTTAATACGGACTACTTAAAAGCACCACTCATAATTTCAAGGTTTTAAGTAAATATTGAATAACGTATTTAAACATAAGCCAACGCAATGTAATTTTAGAGTGTTCGTCGCTAAACTGAATCCGACGGTATTATTAATAGTTAATTTGAAAAGCATGCACTACAGTAGTTAAATGTATGTTACTGTAGGGTTATTTACATATAAAGTGGTACGAAATTATTCAAGACTTCTTCATTAATGCCGCCCTAAACGAAAAAATACAAATACCGAAGTTTATTACCCGTTTCTTAAAATAAATTAATACAATTGTTTTTAATAATGCAAGAATGTTGTAAAATATATAAGAAGGGAAATTAGAGTAAACGTGCACCGGAATTTTTCTCAGTGTTGGCATCACTACAACTGTTTCTGTTATTATTTTTTTTACTACTTTGATACATTTTTTTTCTGGACGTTAGTAGGTAAACAGTGATTTTTTCTCATTAGCGTGCGGAGTTGAGAAAAACACGTACACACACACACGCACACACACACACACACACACACACACACACACACACACACACACACACACACACATATATATATATATATATATATATATATATATATATATATATATATATATATATTTATTTATTTATCTGTGTGTATATATAATATTTGGTTTATGTTTTCTAGAGCGTCATTATGACAAACATTGGAAAGCCACATTGTTACAATATACGAGACGTAGTGAAAATTTAAGCTGTGTATTTGAAATACCTATTAATTTTATTTACGGCAAGTGTAATAGCGTGTCTAATATTAGAGATGGTATGGAATCAGTCCGCTTTCGTTGCATTAGGCTGTACCTACTCTAGTAAATTGTTGTTGAAGTCCTGAGCATTAAAGTTTTTCTCACGAAATAATTTTAGTTTATAATAAATATATATTACTTGTTAATCTTATTTTAGTTCCAAATAATTTTTGATTGATACATTACATACGGAAATATTTAATTAATTTAGTTAATCAGATATTGCGTTAGTGAAGTCCTTCGTGATCACTTCAGAATTGGAAGCAAGTCATTAATGTCTTGCACCGTCTTTTCCATGTTCCTACAAATGGTTCTTAGTATTGTCAATCCCGTTTTTGATGGCAGTCTAAATTTAAGGAAAAAAAAAAAAAAAAAAGCAAATACTGCAAAGAAGAAAATTAATTTTTTATAATTTTATTCTAAGCTGTTATAAATTTTTAAGAGAATATTTCACTTTCAGTCTTTGAGTAATTTACACACTCAGAAATTTATGAGAAACAATTCATGATTAAAACAGTAGTGTTTTAATGGCGCCTACCTCGGAGCCCACTGGTGCGAGGAAGGAAAGGTATGTATTTAGTTGTTGAATTTAATTCGGCAGTGCTCTGTCATTTTAATGACATAGCATTTAATCAAAAACCAATTTCTGGGCTTAGGGGAGAAGAATATTGCTACAGGAAAGATAATGTAGGAAAAAATTTATGAGATGACGTTCTCGAGTAGTTTTTGATAGTAAAAATACTGATTTGTTCATACTTTTCAGGGTATTTTCAAAAATCCTTAACATAACCTATAGTAATGTACTTTTCAATGCGTTTTGATTTTAAAATAAATTTACTCTTCAAATAACTCTGCGCGAGAGATTTATGGATACTAAAATTATTTTAAAATCAAAACGCAAATACTTTTGAAATTTTATTATAGTCCTGGGCGTCATCACACTAACATTTTTTTTTAAATTACAGTTTTCAATCTTTATAAATTTTGTGGTTTCAATCACTTATTTTTTTAAATACCGATTTTAATTTTTTACTCGAAAGCAAAACATACTATCGCCCAGTGCTATATAAATATACGTCACCTAGTAAAATATCTGCTCGACAAAAAATCCCATCGAATTATGATGAGTAGTTTAGATTTCTATCGAGGATTGAATATTCTAGTCGCTCGCTGGGCATCTTACCTTTCCATACCTCTTAACACTTCGGCTCTCAATTAGGCAGTTTAAAAAAATAAACTTGTAGGCTGTAGCATTAAATTATTGCAGTTTTTGTCTGTTCATTCTGTCCTTACTAATATGCGCAAACATTTGATACATAGCTTTAAAGAGACTTAAATTTAAATCTAAAGTTATAACATTTAAATTGTTTCAAATTCACAAACATTTACCCTACTTTTCAAAGGAAAATGTAGGTTTGTCGGATCACCTTCATGTCTGTGTGTGTGTCCCCGTTTTTTATAAACCTTTGAAACAGTCGACCGAAATTCATCAAACTTTGTACACATACAGTACTTAGGAACCAGACTTAACATTTATATATTCTGTTTACGCCATTTTTATATTTTCAAAATGACGGTCATTTGAAGATTTTTTAGATTATGCTAGATATCTAAGGAACCATTCGTTTACATTAATTTTATATTTTTTATCATAATATGACATACCTTAGGAAATTATTTCAGAATTTCGTCAGGTACACATATAGGCTACTACACAAAAAGCTGACTTGACGTTCGCGTATTTCGTTCATCCTGTGTTCATATTTTCTAAATAGCGGAGATTTTTATATTTTTATTATAGTATGACATGTGGTAGGAAAAATTTTTTAGAATTTTATCAAACTTAATACACATAATAGTTTTTTTTGTACTTTAGTATAACGTCGTTCATTCTGTGTTCGTAGTTTCATAATGGTGAAAATTTTTATATATTTACAATAATATGCCATACGGGTATTTTTATTTAAGGGATTTCATCAAACATGGTACACATATACTGCAATACCTATAAAGCTGACTTGACTTTTCCGTATTACGTTTATCACGTGTTCATATTTTTATAACGGCGACCATTTCACATATTTTGCATAATATGACATATTTCTGGAAATATTTTTCCGAAGTTCATTATTCTCGGCACGCATGATCTAGTTCTTTGACTGGATATTTGTGTCCTTCGTTCTTCGTTTTGGTAATATTTTGAAATATGCAGCCATTTTTTATATTTATGATAGAATGATACCTCAGAATTTTTTTCCTCATTTTAATCAAACTGGGTAGGGTATATTACTTAGCAAACTGACTTATATTTGGTATATTGCGTTAACCATGTATTAGTTAATATTTTCATTTAATATTCCTAGATGTACGTAAAAGATTGGGTTAATTTTCGCCCACTTTGAGGCAAAGTAGATTTATCAGTTACGCTGGTAACTTCTTGCTTTGTAAATAAAATGTATAAATTTCATCTGGACAACTTTAATATTCACTGTAATTTTTAATCCTTGATATTAAACCCAAATATTAATTGAAACAAAAACAATTGATTTTCGAATGCATGTATATTTTCAAAAATTAATATTTTTACTATAACATTTTTATTTACAATGCTACAGTTTCCACGTGTGACAATTTCTTTTACTAAAAATAAAAGAGTATCATCATTCACCATTTAAGGGAATTCCACAGACTCTTGAGTGCTGCTTATGACTGGGGTCTGGCCATATAATCTCAAAATTTATTAAAAGACGTAAATATTACATATAAAGACAGCATACGATGAATCCCTTGATTCGGGTTACCTAATTCATATATGCTTATTATAACTGCGCTGTGCTGATAAACTTTAATTTTGTTTTCAGTTATAATTCTTAAATTAACTACACATATTTTCATATCACTCAATCTAATCTATTTTGGCAACTATTCGCAGGAGTTTTAGATACTCTGTGAACAGTACTTTGAAGGGAACTTCTTGCTGCCAAACAAGAGTTACTCGGCCTCGCACGCTGTCCTGCCGTCTTCCGGGTCCTCGCACACTTCCACTTCCTGCCCTTCCAATACCCCCTCCCTGCCTTCCGATAATGGCCGATGACCGGCGTCGTCCTTGCACGCTGATTGGCGCTCGCAGTTTACGTATCCTCTGGTTACACCTCATCATTTCCCGTGGTCCGGTAAATTTGTCCCGGAGAGCTTAGTAATTGAGTTACAGGCTTAGTACCCTCCTGAATTGACGTGGTATTGCCCTGCGACAACTTTCTCATCCAGGAGATGGCTTTGAAACGCAGCGACCAAATAGCTTTCCGTTCCGGAGCAGAATGCTTCGAACACCGATACCTACAAGAATACAAGAAAGTCTACGGTGTTTGTGTAAGAAGTTTTAGTAGGTATCGTTTTTCGAAGCCTTATATATATATATATATATATATATATATATATATATATATATATGGTTCCAAGAAACAAACGAACAATAAGCACACCACGCGAATCCTGAGATAAATCGGAGGCGAAAAGTGGCAAAATGTTGTACGACGAGATTTTACCTGCACAATTTGGCAACACTGCACGGAGAAAATACACTTGTGCGCTCCATTTCGTGGAATTATTAAATGTATGTTACGCTTAGTAAGCATATGTATATATATATATATATATATATATATATATATATATATATATATATATATATATATATATATATATATATATATATATATATATATATATATATAGAGCACACATACATATACATACATTTTGAAATGACATTTTATACACCATCTAAAAACTGCCTTAACACCACTCTAAAAATTGCATTCCTTCTAATTTCATATACATATTTGTGTATATACACGTCACAAGCACACCTTTAAGTGCCATATTCTACAGTATAGGCCTACCATGTAAAGCCTGTGGCTTAATATATAGACACAGGAAAATGGAAGGAATACGACTTTTTGAGTTGTATTAAGGCACAGGCTTTACATGGTATACTGTAGAATATGGCACTTCAAGATATTTATACACAATGTTATAGTGCGTTTAAAAGATTGTCGTCAGGAAATGTGCACGTGTAAGAAAACGGATGTTTTGTATTATCTATGATTCGCTTACATCTGCTGACAGTTCTGATATTTACAAAGACTCCTCTGGTTACGATACAGTCAATTTATATATGTACGTGCAGTGACATATTTAAATATGTAAAACATAACATTATTTCTGGTGATACAAAAAATAAACTGTCTTAGAATTGACAGCACTTAGTGTAAAATATACCACCATGTCTGAACATAACATATTACCGAATATGATTATATTAATTTTATGTAGCATATTGAGGAATAACCTAACATTCATTTTATATTACATTATTGTGTACTGTAACACACTCTAACAATACACTAGTTTCTACTTTTTTTCCTGTACATTTTTGGGACATAGATTTTCCTGGTTGTATGGTTTACACACAGGAAGATCAGGATAGTAAAATTTTGGCGGATTACATGAACATAGGTAAATTATGTGTTTAAATATAACTTTAAATTTTGTTTCTAAGTTGTAGACTACATTATACGGCACTTTAAGCTACCGTAATTTGTGAAAATTTTAATTTTGACTCCCTGAAAATGACGGTCGTTATCATTGGCAAAACATTTGGAGCTGTATTATATACCCCTGGAATTTTAATGGGCTCCGAAAATATGTTCAATAATTCATAGTAATAAAGAAAAATAAATTCATTCTTACGAGGTTGTGGTACGTCTGTATTTAGCAGTGCTGCAGGACTGCGAGAGTGAGGCAAAACCACAAGATCGGAAATTGCCTGTCCGGATTTTATCTGTGCTGTAGAATTTCCCCAGGGTGTGATGCGGTGGCCGGTTGTGTGAGGTAAGTAACTAGATACGTCGCCTCGAGCAGCTTAGATACGTCCGGCCAACAGGAAATAAACAGCTGCACATCACGCACTGTCAGCTTCAGCTTCAGCTACTGTATATTGCCAATCTCACGATGAGCGTTAGCACCTTTTAAAATCAAGCACACATTTTAAATTATCATGCTCATAAAAGAATTCTATGCACAACCATAGTTTTACAACAATTATTTATATGTATAATGGGATTGGATAGCACTGAAAAAATGCGAACTCATATATTTAAAACGAAAGTTTTATTTATTTATTTTAATAAAATCGTTACTCCTACCTGAATGGGTGAAACACACGAAATATTGCAAATGTTATTAAAGATAATTCTTAATTTGTAAACTGTGTATGCATAATGTTTTGATATTATTTATATTACTTAGGTCTATCAGTAAGATCTGCATAACAGTTTGCTACAGTTCGAATAATTGGCTCCTATCACTATGCTGTGTTCAAATTCCTAATTCGGAAAATGACAGGACATCTAGACACGTAAAAAGAAGCGAAGAAAGCCTTCGTGTGATGGTAACATTAATCGCACTAGTTTTTTGCTTTATTTAAACTAACTTGAAAAACACGTGTGGAACGTTTAACCGGATAGCTGGCTGCCACAATATAAGGGAAATAATCAACTCGGTAATGCAGATATAATGACTGAATGATATGCTGTGGGCAGAAAAAGTCTCAAGTCGACAGCGAGCTCATTGGAGATGGGTGCAACGACTCACAAAGGAACAAGAAGGATAGAGGTCATTGCCTTGATTAATAGTATGTATCATTTCTCACAAAGAAAATATTCATTTATACATCATAATTGAATGACGTTCCTGAAACTGTATATTACAGTATACGTAAAGTAAGTATTCGATTTAGTGAGAATTTTTTTACAGAATTGTAATAACTGTATACAGATTTTATTTCAAGACTAGATATACTTATTTTTATATCACGTTATACCTTAAGTCATGCATATGAAGATATAATGTTCCTAGTGTTAGCATAAGTAGTTATTTTGTTAAAATTAAGAATCAATAAGAAATCACGGAACATTCGTAATGGAGCGGGATAAGGTTTCCAGAGGGACCACCACAGCATAAGAAGTTATTTTGTTAAAATTAAGAATCAATAAGAAATCACGGAACATTCGTAATGGAGCGGGATAAGGTTTCCAGAGGGACCGCCACAGCATTCAACTCGAATGTTTTCGGAAAACCATAGTGAGCTGAAATCAGGATTCTCGACCAGGAACTCGAACCCGTGTCCCCTCGGTAGGAAATAAATCTAAAGTTTTACCACCACGCCCCCTCTATCGATGCCGACAGAAAATTTCTGCGAATAGCGACACTGAAAGTCCTATTGCTATAACTACGTTCTGGAAATTTCTGACGTGTTACTGACCACAATATGTGCAGTAAACGCAAATTACCTCTTTCGTCGGGTTCAGTTGTAGTATGTACAGTGCATAATACAATACAGCAGTTTTAATTGTTGTTATGATATATGCTACAAATGTGTGTGACGCCTCAGAGAATTTTTGAAGCCATGCAACTGAAGCTTGAAAAATACTAATATTTATTGTTGTCACTTAGTTCAATTTTGTTTGTAGAAAGAGAAGGAAGAAAGACATCAATTGAGATATAAAGATTTCCATTTTTAATTTAAAATTAGCGTAGTTTTAAATTTAGTTTGTTTACATAAAAACTTTATTTGAGTAGCTATGAAGCAAACTGCACTTCTCAAAAATCTGATTTTTCATGAAGGGCAAGAAAACTAGCATCAAGTCATAAAATAAATTAATGGTTCATGCAACTGATACAAACATATTACAATTTATGATTGTAAAAGTCATTTTTAACTACCAAGTCTTATTTTGTCGATGTACGTTAGAGTTAAAAGAAATAATGTCTGGAGAAAGTTCATTTGGATTCCAAGTTATGGGCACAGAGTCTTTAATTCCAACATCTGATACTGTAGGTGACATTCATTATCAATATAGGTTCGCGACTTATTAACTCATACAGTGAAAAAAAAAACCCTCTGCTCTTATTTTCTTGAAGTAAAAATCCAATTATTTGGGGTGGGTGAAATAGCGAAATTCCTAAATGCGAACAAATTATTGAATATTTGCTGACACAAATTATACAAAATGATGTAATCTCATAGACAGCATTCCTATTTTAAACACATTAATAAGATGTTGGGAGATATGCAGCACTTTACTGCAGAGAAAAGGGAAGTTTGTGTCCATGCAACAACTTAACGCATTAATGTAAAAGAAGAAAATGCAGTTTGACACAAAACAACTAGTTAATCATACACCTTGGATCACACTATGTCGAAAATACAATAATATAATTTGTCATAATTTTGAAGGATGATCAGCTTTGTTCTACGGGCACGACACTCATTTGTAATATTACTGTATTTGTTAGTAAAGGTTTTGACTGTCATAAAAATACACAGTTAACATGTCCCACATTAAGAGCTACAACCATTATTATTGCGTTGTATACTGAACTTCAGTTTGTGCTGATTACTTAAAACATGAAGTTTCGTACCTGTGTATCGTACATCAATAAAATATAATACCATGGTTATTTTCTTACATTCTAGGTGACTATTAAAGCATTTGTATTTATAAAATTAAGTAGGATATTTGTCTGTAAGATTGAATTTTGGGTGGTTTTCTGGTTACCTCTCTTTTAACTCAACTAGCCTGTCTCAACAATTTCTCTAAAGTTCGACCACCACCCATTACAGTGTGTGTGTTGATTTTTTTCGTAATTAAATCATATTTGTATGCTGTGTGGGGCCATTAACGATTAAGTTATTAGTAGAGGCACGAGAATTTCACGTATTCGCATCTGGCAACAGCCTAGACTTCTCAGTCCTATAATTACTCTGGCCGAAGTCGAATATCCATTGGTTTCTAACTGAACAAGTTGGTAGTACATGTAATCCTAGTGACCTTATTTACTGGCTCACAATTGTCATAGGTGTGTTTAAACAACTGTTGTCTAATCACAAAGGAGGAGTGATGTATACGTTATTGGCGTTCAACATTACCTAAAATCAGTACGCGAAATAACCGTGCCTCTAGTAATTAATTTTGTACTTATTATTAGAGGTATTATGTATAATAGAAGTCAACAATTGCAGCTACGTAAAATACACTAAATGGAATGCACTAGTACCCAAATTTTGGTTTCTCAAACATTTCAGCAAAACACCTAAGTATAAAAAAAGTTATTGCAATTATTTATGGATTTCTAAATAAAGGGCCGTGTTTGATACGTCACGTTTATGTTTTCTCAAAAAGCGTGTTTTAAACAGTACATATATATTTCGTTATGTGTACAATTATAAAGACAAGTTTTATTGTTACATTGGCGACATTAAAATTAAAGTATTCGTCAAAAAGTTTGACACGTACAAATATCTGTATGGATTTTTTGCTTTGCCCACGCTGACTAGGAGCATTATGATGATTGCGTCATGTCTAATAAGAGCGAAAGATACTCCTTTAACTATTCAATACAAAAAATCAACCAGTTACATTCAAATGGGTTGAATTATAGAACAATATTCAACAAACATTATTGATTGATAACAACGTGGATGTCACTTTCTGTCTGCATCACGTTTGTTATATATGTCTATCGCCTTATCCAACGACGTACTGGAGTGATCTTCAAAACCGTTCCCCGGCAACGACCCTTGCTGAGTGACAAGAGGCTGCAACCATTTGTCATGACAGAGGACGTTGGTGAAAGATAGCACACAAGGGCAACGCCCTCTGTCAGCACACGTCAACGACATTGATTCAGAGGGGAGCAAATGTCCCCGTATCTATTCCCTTTTGTTTGACAATGCAACATATAAAATATGTCGCTTTGAAAACAAGCAAATGCTCTTTCAGAAACAATTTTATGTATTCAATCGTATGTAGGTATATGATTCGAAAAGCCGTCGGAAATTTAGTTCCTTTGATTCATTAGTTTTTAATATTATGACTCCAACCTTTTTCATCGCTGTAAATGAGTCAAGCATGCATACTAGAGACCATTTTTAAAGTGAAGCTATTGTAAGTAGGGCATAAACCTTTTGCTTACAAATTTCTGAAAAATGAACATGTTAAGTAAAATAAATTTTAATCAAAACTCTTTACATTAGTGTTAATAAGGTGACGTTAAATAGACTAACAGTCGTCGTTTTAAATGGACAAAGCTATAAAACGCAGATTTTTGTTTTACTCACCTTAAACATTTTCCTAAATCATTTATTGTTTTAAATTTTGAGAGTTTTTTTAAGAAACTGTATTTATCAAAGGTAATTAATAATTAAAGTTATGGTCCTCAAAATCCTAGATGGTAGCAAATAGTCGTAACGTCACAGCAAGGCAATAAAATATGCCTGTATGGTAGAAGGTTGAGAACAGCACCTTTCACAATAACATATCACGCGTAATGATGTACACGTTATTTAAATGCTTTTTTTGCAATAAAAGTTCAACTAACCGGTAAAATATATGTTGATAATTCAATAGAATAAATTATCTGTCTTTGTTACAGATGTATAAACCCACAGGGAAAATTTCAGTAGGTTTATTCTTAAGTGGCTCGAATATTTGTTTTTTATGACTTCATTAATTACACGAAGTCTTAAATATTTCAGTCATGGAAGAATGTTATACATATCCCTACTAATGTTGTTGAAATAGTAGTAATGTATCTTACATTTGAAAAATGTTTTCGTATCATTCACAAACCTGAACATGTTATCACTGAAGGCCGCCGTCAGCCTAGGCCACATATACTTATGCATACATAAAACATAAGCTGTTTTCTAACTTCTGTTACAGACTTAGGGTAGTGATTTATTTATGGCTGGAAACGACGTCTATGGATAGCAACTCACTTGACAGCTGGGCAATACTTTCAGTTCTTATTTAAGGGGTATGGAAAGGTACGATATAGAGTGGATGACTGGAATTCTTAATCGTCAATAAAATTTTACATACCTACAAAATTTCGACGAGATTTTGTTGGCAAGTATAACTTTTATCAGCGGACGTTTATTTATACAGCACTGATTTAGTACGTTTTACTTTCGAGTATACAATTAAAAACAAATTTTTTAAGAAAAATAAGAGTTTGAAACCACAAAATCTACAAAAATCGAACACTACCATTTTTATAATTTCAGTATGATAACATATATGCCTCTATAATAAACAAATTTCAAAAATATTCACGTTTTCTTTTGAAAACATTTTTAACATCCGTAACATTCTCGCGTAGAGAATTTCTGACAGTAATATTATTTTCAACTAAAAACGCGAGTATTTTTGATATTCGGTTTTTACAGCCGCCTAGATATTATCATATTAAAATTATAAAAATGACAGTTTTCCATTTTTGTAGGTTATGACGTTTTGAGCCATAATTTTTCTAAAAACCGTTTTTTAATTTTTTACTCGAAAGTAAAGCATACTACCACATAAACACCCGCTGATAAAATATCTAATCAGCAAAAAAATCTACGAATTTTTATGAGTAGTTCAGATTTGACAATTAATTATTCCAGTCATCTGCACGACATCGTATAATTCTATACTCCTTAATAAAATTTAATTAATTTTAACTTGAGATATTCAAATATCATTAATTATTATTAATGTGATTCAAATTGAGTTACTAAAACTGGTTTAGGACAAACTTTCTGAGTGTTTAGTGGTGGTTTTGGGTAAACAGTTGATCATCATTTTCGTAATATTTTTCCATAAGTATTTATCTGAAGCTACAAAATACATGTATGATTGTATATCCAAATGCAGATAAATAAATAGCCTACATTTCTAATATACATAAACTATTGCGATCTTTTCATACGGAGTAAAATGTCACATGTATTCCTGGCCATCTTTAAATTAATAGCGTTCGTAAATAGCGCAGCATGTCTATAATTCAAGCGGATTGTCATCGGAGACTTCGTTAGAGTTGCGGTGAACAGATAGATTAAACATAGCGATACCTTCTAGATATCAATGACCTGTTCCATTTACTAAGAGCATTCAACCTGTTAAAAAGCATAAACAAACAAATGAGTCCTCACACGGTTACAGATATTTACAGCAATGCATTTCAACATTAGATGAAAAACCGCTTCAACTGTTCCATGACCGTTTGAATGCATGCAACTGAGCGAATTGAAACTCACAGCGAAAATAAATCTTTAATCCTTAATGAGAATATCTACTTGGTAGGTTGCTAGGATACTTGCTTCCCGAAAAGGCGATTTGGGTTCGATTCCCAGAGGCCTCGTCGTGGATTTTTGTATGTAGGAATCGTGCCGAAGCACGCAGTTGGTCAGCGGGTTTTCTCTATGATCTCCCATTTCCTCTTTCCTCTTCATTTCGGTTCTGTTTCATGATCATATCATGTCACATCTCACCAGCGTTGAAAACCTCGTTATTAAGGTAGGCGCTTGCACAGGCCACCACACGGCGTGCATGTCTTCGGCCGTTACAAGATTATTCAAATAATTCTTAACGTGCAAAGTACGTGTGTATAACCCATTGCAGATTCACCCGTACTCATTAAAACGTATTTTACAGCGACCGAAAATGAGTGTTTTTGCAGTCCTTTCTGCGTATTTAAATATGGGTGGCGCAGAATCTTCTAAAAGGAAAAGGCGTTTAGTATTACGTCATAAAATGGTAGGGCCACTGCTGAATGTCTCTAGAGGTGAGTTGTTGGCAAGAAGACTGCACGCTAGTTCAGTGATCTGCGCCTTGTGGCTAAAGGAAGGGGAGGGGAGTGATGCGCATTGTGTGTCAAGGCGCCGAGTGAGAGATTTAGGGCCGTATCTATAAACGGCTTTCAAATGACAACCAACTGCTACCTCCATAGAGAAAGAATTGGTGAGCAGTTGGTTGTCATTCGAAAGCCGTTTATAGATACGACCCTTAGGGTCGTATAATTAGAGCTCTGTCGAATGAGACACGAGGTGAGTGTGGAGCGGCACGGAATGAAAGGGCGCGGTGAAATGGGAGATACCCGAGAAAAATCGCCTACCAACGGCATTGTCCAGCACGATTCCCACATGGGGAAATATGGGAACCGACCCCGCTGGGAATCGAAACCGAATCGCCTTGGTAGGAGGCGAGAGGTCTGACCTCTCGACCACCGCCCTCCCCCTTCCTTTTTTAGGCGTCGAAAGCGCACAATACGTCCACCAAGGCCGCCACCTTAAGAGTGTTCAAGTGCGATAAAGTCATAATTTTATATTTACATGAAATATTGTTAGTTTTGTCGACGATACTTGTGAGTGCAGTTTGCTCTTACGAAACCATTTTAGCTGGCGTAGTTTTCTGCGTGGTCTGCTACTATGCAAATAGTGAAAACCAATTGACTTACGTACGTGAAATAATTAACAGTGAAATAACATACTATGGCCTACGTAATGAAACATTTGGAAAAATTCCGCAAACTTTTTTGTGTTTTTAAAAAAATCTGAATTTTTCAACTATTTTTCTGTAGTTTTGCAATTTTTTTCCAAAATATTACGTTGTGGGTTATTTAATGTTTTATTGCATATCTAATGGGATGTATGTTCACAGTGAATTATTTTGTTTAAGTATGTAATTTGGTTTTCACTATTTCCATGGCAGTCTAACAAGCAAAATTTTACTTTGACGCCCCGTTATGAGAATACTTCGCCAGCTAAAATTGTTTCGTATGAGTAAAATGTACTCACAGCTATGGTCTAAAAAACTTACACTATTTCATAAAAATATGAAACTGGGATTTTATCGCACTTGAAAACCCTTAAGGCATGATCTTTGAAAGAACTGTGCATTGTGAGTGCATGACTGGATTTATTTGCTTGAACATACTCCATTGCGAAATAAATGACTGTCAAAAGAAAACTACAAATAAAAATAAAAGAGAAAACATAAATAAGCAGAGTATGCTTTAGTCATTGGGATACATGTATCAAAATACAGCGTACACATAGCATTCAAACCAGGTTACAGTGTAATCTTATAATTGACTAAACGTGTCTCTTGAAAAATTCACTTTCTCTCACTTACATACTTTTGTCTCAACAGTCTAGACTTGACTCTGCGTTTCCGTTACTTCAGTTATTTTGTCAGTACACGATACAAAAGTAAAGTTAAAGGAATGACTTTAGATAAACAATTAAGAATGCTTTTTCAGAACGGAATTATAGAGTTTAAATCTTTATGTATTTGCAAAAAAAAAAAAAAAAAAAAAAAGCTTATCACTTCATTGTTCCTAAACTAATCCCCAATTAATAAAACATTCACTATACTTAAGATTGTTTTTAATGAACGAACAATGCCATCTGTAGGCTGCATTTATAGTTCACTTACGAATACTTCACACAACGCTGTTTACAAAATTTTCCGAATACATTTCAGACATATCTTTTTAATTTTTCACGAAATCCCAGTACTGCAAGATAATACAATACCAACAAATATATTTTTTCACATAACTTACATATAAATTATTGGTTCTCTACAAACTGCCATCTTGACTTGCTCTTTAGGGTTTTAGTTTATGAATAATCTTAAGTCAAGCCGACTGAATTGTGTACGACTCCATAAGAAGTCATGTACTAAGAGCTATCGTAAAGCCAAATGCTAAAGTAAACAATTATGTAACCGCCTTTAAACTCCAACCTTCTCTCATCCATAGAGACCCTGCCTGTCATTTACACCAGAGAAGCATTCCCGTAGAAACATGTGTGTATTTTCACGACAACTGCTTCAATGAATCTCAGAATAAAGATATATTGTACGATGAAATTGCGTACCAAAAATGAGAGGCGACTTACGTGTTATCTCCTGCTCTAAAACAAGAAGAATTTTTCTTACATGAACAGAACAGTACTTGAAATTTCACGCCGGATAGTTGTTTGAAATTTATTTTTTTTACTATTTCGTATTAATGGAACGTTTACAATTAGTACACACAGAATGTTACAGGACAATTCAAAACTTCCTTCTGAAACAACTGTTTTATGTACGCTCAAATATTGTCTCTAACATAGCCGTCGTTAGCTATGGAAAAGAACGGAGCTGTGAATACTTTTTTCTAAACAAGACAACAGCGGCTATTCATTTGTTTTTAGCTCATTTCTACTGGCAGTGGCTACGACGGGGAGTCCTTTAACTGCACTTCCGTACTTGAGCACGTGACTCTTTGTCGCGAAGTACACTCGCCTCGGACAGTTAGAGGACATGACGAGAACAGTCGAGGAGTTCATGTTTAGGGAAACAACGGCGCCTCTCAACTGAGCTACCTCTCTCCTGACAAGCCGAAGCCCGTTGCTGGCGACAGCTCTTCAGCATATAGCTCGCCAAGAAATAATTATACAAATAATTAAGTCCTTGGAGCAGTTTCTCTACTAAACTTTTCCTATTAATATATTCATATAATTGAACGAAACATAAAAAGAAACTGTTAAAAATGAACGCGTATTTTCATCATTGGGTTATTAATACGCCATGATAGTGATAAGCGTACAACAATTCAAAGAAACCATTTTTACTGGCATTTATTCAAAATATCGCTCTCTTCGAACTTCGACCTGCTGATGCACAGCTTATAGCGAAGTTTGAAAATTATAAGTTCAATACATTTGTTATAAACGTAAAAGGAATTATTTTGTTTAATATCACGTAAAGTTTATTGTTGGCATATTTATATCACAAAAACAATTGAGGACCTGAATTTAAAACCATGCTAACTGAGAGTATGGGGTGGTAATGAAATGTAATATCTTTTTGACGTGCATTTATATCTATCTTAAATATGTTAGTAGTTAAAATACAATGTATTTACTCCGGTTGGTATAATATTTCAGATAGAAATAAAGTCACACAGTAAATAGATAATTTTTTTTGCACATTCTTAAATTTTGGAGTTAGCATGGTTTGAAATTCAGGTGCCCAGTTGGTGAAAACTCGCAGCCTTCAACGATTGTGTAATCTCTGTGCTTAACAACAAGCGTCGCCCTTCTCCTTTCGGAGTTTGAAGCGCATATTGTTTCAGTTGTGTGTGTGTGTATGTATATACAGGATGTAAGGAAATTAATAGCCCAAAATCCGGGAGGTGATTCCTCATGAAAAATGAAGTCGACATTATATAGGACACTTTTTAAAAAAGTGAATATTAAGGGCGGAATAAGCCCTTGAAAATCGAGTTTGAAAATCGTTTTTTGTCAAAGATTTAAAAACTGTTAGGAGTTAAATTACGATACTTTGAGTGGTGTTACGTATTATTGATATCTTAAACGTGTAAAAGTTTCAGCCTTCTAATCGTACCCTTTTATGAAACTAATAGGGGTTGCCTCCCTTACATCGCATAAAATTACGTTGGCGTTACAGTTTGTGAACATTACATGTTGTCTTATTGGGCTGTATACCGTAAGGAACAAAAAAGTTCCTCTTGTCGCAAATGCCTAGAATGCACCGTTTACCAGACAATGAACACAGTTGATCTTGTGCCTGGTATGTAGGCAAAATGTGCTACATCCGATAAAAAAAATGGGTTTGTACCATGCTCTCAGAAAAATACAACCCGTGATGCAGTTTTTGAAGCACGTCGCCAAATGCAGTTACATAAGCGTAAAAATAGAAACATGCCCATGCGTGACTCGGTTAATTTGGCAACAACTGTTATTTAGCAAAATGTACCGAATGTGATTATTTTTAAGACAGGCATCCGCGAACGTCTATTTCGCTAAGAAATAAATAATATCGTATCGGAGATGCACCCTAGGGGCGGGGATAACTCAAACTGGTTGGTGGCATTCTGATTTTGGGCCTGTACGCTGTCATCGTCTCTGCATTGTGACAATGGAATGACACCGTACGAGTGAGCGTTGCCGGAATAAAAAAGTGGGGAAACGGGAGTTCTCTGAGAAATCCTGCCGACCAGCGACATCGTCCCACACGATTCCCACTTGCAAAAAAACTGGGGTTGTAATCTTTAATGGTGTCATGTACCGGATATGTCTCGAGAATACGCTACTTAAACTGCAAGACAATGCACCACCTGTGGTCCGACAGAACTTGTGGTTGTAGTTGAATGGTGCGCCGCCTCAATTCTCTCGTATTAAGCGAAACTTCTTAATTACAACATTTCGATACAGATGTATTGACCGCGGTGAACCTGTTGCATGGCCACCTCGATGCCCTGATCTAAATCCTCTGGACTTCTTTTTGTAGGGGTACACGAAAAGTGCTGAGTATCAGGCCCCAATTGTGGACGAGGAGGACTTGGTAGCAGGACTCGCAACTTTAGCAGGCAATATGCGAGATTTCCCAGATATCTTTGAACGTGTGCCTGGGTCTCTACTGCGTAAGTTGAGACTGTGCTGCGTATGTGGAGGAGGTCATATAAAACACATCCTGTGATTTAGGCAATCAGTTATGGATTTTTCTGATGTACTGTAACGCTATTAATATATCGCTCGTACTGTGAACGCAAATTCGCACATCCTTCATTTCTAGGCGTTGTGCACCAACATTTTTACATATCATAGTATTGTGAAATTTAGGACAGACAAATTTGTAGGCCTTGTTCATAAGGCCATACCATTGAATACCGTGCACCATACGAAGCATCTGTGTGATTATTTAAGACAACCACTGTCATTTTTTAAAGTGTACCGCGGACAAAACGTCCTGGCCGCAGAGTTGTCATTTCATAGCATTTCGTTTTTGTCATTCATCGGCATTTATGGGGGCCACTATGGCCCAGTGGTCAGGACCATATTCTCCCATCACGACGATCCAGGTTCGATTTTCACTGGGTTCGATCCTCGGTGGGTTACAGTCCCAGTTTTTTGCAAGAGGGAATCGTGTGGAACGATGTCGCTGGTCGGCAGGATTTCTCAGAGAACTCCCGTTTCCCCACCCTTTTATTACAGCAACGCTCCCTCTTAGGATCTCATTCCATTGTCACAATGCAGAGATGATGGCAGCCTACAGGCCCAAAATCAGAATGCCACTAACCAGCTTGGTGTTATCTCTGCCCCTAGGGTGCATCACCCATTAGATATTATTTACTTCTTAGCGAAATACGTACATGACATTAGAATGTACTAAAGTATGTTCTGTTGTTTATGAAGTTCGCGCATGCCTGTCTAAAAAATAATTAAATTTGGTGCATTTTGCTAAATTACATTTGTTGCCAAATTAACTGAGTCACGCGTGGGCATGTTTTTGTTTTTACGTTTATGTAACTGCATATTGCCACATGCTTCAACAACTGCATCACGAGTTGAATTTTCCAGAGAGCATAGTACAAATCCGTTTCTTAGCGGATGTAGCACATTTTGCCTACATACCAGGCACAAGAACAACTGTGTTCATTTTCTGGTAAACGGTGCATTCTAGGCATTTGCGACAAGAGGAATGTTTTCGTTACTTACGGTGTACAGCCCAATAAGACAACATGTAATGTTCACAAACTGTAACGCCAACGTAATTTTATGCGATAAAAGGGAGGCAACCCCTATTTTTTTCATTAAAGCGGATGGTTAGAAGGCTGAAACTTTTACACGTTTAAGATATCAGTAATATGTAACACCACTCAAAGTATCGTAATTTAACTCTTAACCGTTTTTTTAATTTTTGACAAAAAACAATTTTCAAACTCGATTTTCAAGGGCTTATTCCGCCCTTAATATTCACTTTTTTTAAAAAGTGTCCTGCATAATGTCGATGTCATTTTTCATGAGGAATCACCTCCCGGAGTTTCCTTACACCCTATATGTATATATATATATTATTTATATATATATTATATATATACATATACATACATACATACACACACATATATGAATGTTTGTCTGTAATGTATGCGTTCCTATATCATTCACTTGATTGCAATGAAATTTTGATGATTTGTTGTACACTTGTGCTCGCGAAGGTTTCTGCCTGAAAAATATACATATTGGAGGGGACAGCTAACAGGGTGCCCAAACATTTAGGGAAAAATTTTTTTTATATTTATGTTATGTTTAGAAAATAAATAAACGTTATAGCTTATTCCTTATACTAAAATTATAAGTAGTATATTTGATGAAAATAGTGGTCTGTAAAACACACGTTTCTCACATAGGCAACTGTATACACGCACCAGTCAAAAAATATTATTTATCAAAATTCACTTCAATTAAAAGATTTAAGACAGATACATTGTCTTTCTTTGAGTGACATTGAAAGACGTGTCAATTTTCGCCATTTTAGGTCGCAAAAATGTAGTAGTGGTAAACCTGAAATGATACAAAAATTGTAAGTGTTATTCGTACTCATACGAAATTAATAATTTCAAAAAGGTTAGTAAGTGGACGCTGTATGGTAGAATTTCTGTAAACAGTTTGGCAACCAGGGCAAAACGGCGTGCTACAGGGATCTCTGGCGAGAGTAGGGACATACATTTTCATATTTTAAATTATTTTTAAATTGGCTCACTTATCTTTCACAGTACTCTTTCAGACCAAAACTATTTCTTCTTTGAGAAGAGGAAAATATAGCCATATTAAAAAAGAAAAAGCAAAGAAACAATTTTGGGCTTGTGTTTTCGATAGAATATGGGGATGGAAATACTTAAGTACTCAATTTCTCAGGGCATCGGGAAAAAATACTTAAATATCATGAAGATACGTGCGCGCAGAGATGAATAAAAAGCTGTCTTAACATATAGTTAAGTTCGACAAGTACTCAACCACATATTTTATAATTTAGCAGGTAAATTTCTAGCCTTGCTCACGCCAGGACTATAAGGTCGTTTACTGCAGAAGTGCATGTGTGTATATAAATAAATAGTGTATAGAATGCAATGCTTAATATATCGTTGACATAAAGATTAACTGAAACGGAACAAGTTACTCGAACAGTTAAGAACATGCCATGGTCTGCGTTAAGGGGCCCGCCTCGTGGCACATGTGTTTTTGTGAGTGAGGCGTGGTCCTAAGGGCGACGTCGTATGGGCCATACAACGGTGTGTCGCCTCTACACTTAAGGCTTGCAGTCTTCACAAAAAAAAAAAACAAATTTCCTATGGGACTTTAAGTGGTGACCCTATTGTTTTATTTACGAAATCACTTTACTAATGTCCAATGCACTACCCTTAAGTGGTTTCACATGTATTCGGCTAGTATATTTTCTGCTATAGCAGCATGAAAACCCCGTTTTAACCCATTTTGACGTGTCCTAAAAGGGGATTTGTAATACGTGTGTTGTCTTGAAAGTACTTAAGGGCAATCGTCTGAAGTGTGTGTTCTTTTCGTAGAGAAACGGCATGAACACACGTATATTAGTTTCGGTGTAAAACATTTTCTTCAAACACGCTGCAGTGTGATTTTGTGGCAACGTGGCGGGCCCCTTAAGAAACCGTCTCAGCATTCCCCGGGAAAGATTTCTGAATACCATTTAAACCTAAGTCAGAATATTCCAACTGGGAATCGAATACGCGTCTCCCTAATAATTCAAGACTCTTAGTCTTACTACTATACTACCTTCCTTACGTATTAGGTCCGAAAATTCCTCAGATGTTCGTTCGCCTGTTATTTAAATTTTAAAAACCGAAATCCGTAAACTTTAAAACAAATTTTATACGGACTGTAATACACACATATGTGTGTGTTCTTATGTTATAAAATTCTGATTTAAAAATCATTGTATGATTTTTAACATTAACGAATTTATCAAAGACGAATTATTATACATTGTGTGAGGAAATATTTCGGTAGAGATAATAAAGTTCACAACTACAAGCGTAGGATAAAATTTGCTGTAATGGTACAATGGTGTCACTGATTTTGTGTAATTTGAACACTGCTAGAACGGCGAGGCATTTATTCCGGGTCCAGTATGTCCGACTCTTGCTTGGTCACATCTTTTCTTCCCGCTTTTAAGCGCAGGGGACTCATCTGAATTCAGACTTCCCGTTGATTTACAATTTGTACACACTTAACTACGTACTTTTATTCTTAGGAAGTTGAAACCTTTTTAAAAAATGAATTGCACAGAAAATGTAATCCAGGATATATGTTAGATAATATATAAAATAATACTTTTTCATCGTTAACTACGTAATACGGAACCATTTATACTTTCAGTTATAGCCTACTTATGATAAAAGTATGTCTGGTATCATTACATTGTACTGAATTTTGTCATAGGGCTGTGAACTAAAAAAATCTGCTCTAGAGAAATAATTATTTAAATACTGTTCTTTCCCTTTTCTAAAATTTACCAGTATTTACATGTCTGATGGCTGAGCATTTCGCCGATGCAGTTTTTGTCATAAATGCATTTTTTTATTTTCCGATTTAACATTTTACATAAGTTGGCTATACAGAAAAGTTCGGATATAATTATTTTAATTCCTGTTTTTTTCTCTGTAGCGTGTTTTATATGAGGAGTTTCCGACTGCTTTTAACTCCTGCAGACAATAGCCCAGCTCGTTCGTTCAGGCTGCTCTTTAACGTGCTAAATGGGATTAGTCCGACGAGATAGTTCGGCTTTTTACTAGCGCTCACTCACACGCCTTGCCGCCCACACGTACCTCCATTAAACACTCTGCCAGTGGGCGTATGTGTTTCGACATTTTGTTACGAGGCACAGCTACCGTTAACTACTTGTTACTTAATCACATGCGCTGCACCGAATGCGATACTAATGACATTTGCTGTATTTGACAGCTCAGTAGTCACATTACGTAGGATGGTTTCTGTATGGCATACTAGAGACAACTCACTTGTATTACGGTGCTGTAAGACAGCTTCATATAAAGTAGGTTAGAAATAATTAAATTAGTATTCTTGCACCGTAGTACAGCAATTGTTTTTTATGGAAGGTAAAAAGAGGGGGGGGGGATTATCAGCATAAGCAACTAAATGTTGGACTGTCCGTGAAAATTATTATTAACGAATACAAACTAAAAGAGAGAGAGAGAAAGACAGATATACTGAGTAACTGCATAAAACGTAGCCTTAAGAGCAGTTCAATACTTACATTACATGCAAGACCATTTACTAGTGTGAAAATATTTAATAATATACAGAAAGTGGTATGCCGTAATAATATAATATGGTACCGAAAGATGTGGGTGATGTCGATTTTAAACGAGCGAATTTAAGTTTCAACACAGAACAAAGCAAATTTTATCAGTTAATGTGCACAGCGGTAAGGATAAAAAAAACTTTTTCCATCGATATCATTCAAGAATGCGAAAACTTGTAAAATACTGTTATAGACATTACAATAACAATTTTTAACGTGAATATGCGGTAATTTACCGGGTTAGTTTTTTATCTTGAGACAGCGAAGTATGTGACACACCACGCATCAGGTTAGGAAACGGAAAAACACGAGTTCAATATTTTTACAAGTGCTATCCAGCGATACCATTGCATTGAAACCATGCCCAACCGCCAGTGGAAAAGGGGAAGGGAGAGGGGGGGGGTAACAAAACATTTTAATTAGAAACACTTTTTTATTGAAAATTCGGATTCTCCGGAAAAAACCTTACTTTGAAATTTCATTTGTATTTTTTTTTCCCCCGTTTCGTGGTAGATGGCGTTGTAATTGCCAAAATCCTCAGCTCAATTTACAGGCGGTATTTTGTCGAGAAATAATGCATTGGATACAAAGAACTACCACCGACGTGTTCAATAATTTCTGAAACAACTTGTTTTAGGTTAGTCTACTGACCTCTCACCAACGGTGTGCTTGTTATAGGCGAGTCTCCTTGATTCTCAATATTGGGGTGCTTATTTACGTGAGTTCCCATGTCTCTCACTATCGGCGTGCTTAATAAACGGAATTCCTCTTGCGTCTCACTATTGGGGTGCGTTTGAGTTACCTTGACTCTCACTATATCGGGTGATTTATAAACGCGAGTCCCTTCCCTCTCACTACTGAGGTGCTTTATTAACGTTAAGTCCCCTTGCCTGCCACTATTTTTTTTACATCTGTCTCTTTGACTTTCACTATCGAGGTATTTATAAAAGTTAGTACTATTACCTCTCACTAACTTGGGTGCTTGTTTGATTTACAGTAATTGATCAAAAATGTCGCCGCCCACTTCGATGCACTTATTTGCCCCAACTAGGAATGATTCGACACAACTTTAAAATGTTCCTGCTGTAATGTTCTGACATGCATTGGTGTTACGCTGAATTAAGTTATCGCGCGTTGAAACGTTAGTTAAAATTTCACACTTTAACGGCCGGTTTCACCAACATCTGTTAATCATTAAACATTTGTTAAAGACGATTAACAGACTATTTAACGTGCAAAATCTTCTGTTAATCCTTTTAACAAATGTTAATTGCTTAACAGAGGTTGGTGAAACCAGGCCTAAGAGTACATGGTAGATAAATAAACGCTGAAAATTTTTTTTATTTATATGTCTTTTTCAAAGCCAATATGGATAAAATAATCAATGACAATCCTAGATAATGGTACCTGCCAACTTTATGAGTAAATATTTATCCAAATTTACTCATTTTCTACGCGTGATCTCTTGCGTCGCAGTTAAATGCTCGAGGTTCCGGCGTCAGACTTTGTACCTCAGAAGTTAGTAATACTGGAAACAATTTTGTTTAAAACGTTGGCTAAAATTATTGTCTATGATTGCTATTGTTTAATTTTCGCAAATTGGCTTCAAGAAACCTACAGTTATAGATTAATGCTCTTAGCGTTGAATTATGTACCACGCCCTCTTAAGTAACACCACAAACAAAGTCTGCCTAATGTAGAGCTATTGCGATCCACATACCACTTGTACACGTGATTTGATATTTCCCGCGCTACTACACAATAATATGCTGGACGATCTGGACGATCATCATGTTGGCACTACATTGCTTGTCGCAAGTTCAAGGGAAGATCTTCAAGTAATACTGGAAAATCGTCCTCCTAGAATGTTCGAAATTTATCACCATTTAAGTTGTCATCGATAAAGAATAGACCTATGAGTTGTTCACCAGTTATACCATGGATGCTGATGATCAACTTAGCGTGACTAATGTGCGTTTTCCACATTACAATAATTCATGTCGTGTCGATTAATTGTACCGTGGTTCGTAAAAGTCGACACGTCCGAGTACAATTCTCAGCAAAGAAATTGGGGTCTCTCTCTATATTTGCTGAAGTGACCACTAGTGAAATGTTACTCGGCTCTGTAAATCACTGTCATGAATTTCCTAATGGGGGAAACTATTACACGGATGATATTTTCTACGTTTCAAAAACTTGACAAACTGTAGCTTGACTAATTTCCGATTCGCTGCAGTCAGAATCGCATTTCATTATTTTCTCCAGAAAATGTTGTTTGACGGTTTCTTATTCGTCATTGTACATTTCCCTCGCTGGAGAACTGTTGAAAAACCTTACAAAAAATAAGCATGTAATAGCACCATGTTTGAAAAACGTTGTGATTAAATGGAATCGAGCGTTATTGACATTACTTTCACGTCCTCCATACAAGTAAACCATTTAAATTTTCTCTTCCTTCTAAATAGCCTGGATTCTAATTAATAACGCAGTCAGGTTATGAAGGTATATAAGAAATAAGGGACGACCTGCATGCAATGAAACAAGTCAAGTAATGAATTAGTTCATGTTTCAAAACAGCTTATCAAAGCCAACAACCCGGCCTCCACGCCATGGTTACAGTGCCATATACACGCAACGAAAAAATGGTTAAACAGGGTACAAAAGTTACGCATTACCGACTTTCATGTACTTACTATCGATTTCTGTCGATTGCTGCGCCATCTATCAAGAAACGGAAAAAAAAAAGGTACATACAATAGTAACGAATTTTGTTTTCTGGAAAATAATATGTATATACATATATATAATAATATAAAACGGGGGTTCCTATTTAAGAAGATTTCAAAGTCCCCCCCCCCGCCGGCCCTAAAAAACCCTATGGGAGTGGGGCAGGGGGTTTACAACGTTATCGCCTGATAGCAATTAATTTTACCAGCAAAATGTACTCTCACTGATATAGAGTTTATTGTATCTGGTGCGCTGATCCCTATAACACTTGTGTTGATAACAATGTGCCTGAGAATATAATTTCATATATATTTGCGAAAAAAAAACTATGTTGATCACGAATGTTATAATCACTCTTTTAGCACAAAAGGATGCAATAGGAAGGCTTTGGCTGTTTCTGCAATCTTCTAATTGTAATAAATAAATAAAAAGTCAATGTTCAAGAGAGAAAATTCTATATTAGAACCGACCTGCAGACACATTGGCAATCAAATTTGTATTTTCAACGCCATAGTTTAGGACAACAGCCTTATGAAAATATGAAGTGCCCATTGGTAAATTTCTTCAAAGTCAGTCTTCGCCGTAAAGTGTTTGAAATAGTTTTTTATATTCGTTTACTTAATTTGTTAACAACGTAATAACGTAGATTATTAAAGTCGCAATAGTGTGTAAGTCCTATTTTTACTAACCAAGTAAAGCATTCTGAATACATTTTTCTATACATTGTGACCATGGTTATCGAAGCTACTAGAGCCCATGCCTCCTAAATTTTTTTTTTGTCCTGGTTTGTTAAGCGGCGGGCCGGTCTTAGAATTTCCGCATGTGAAAAAAGTAGCGAAAATTGTTGTTCCCCCTCGAGTTTTCTCGGATTACTCCCGTTTCCCCCGCACTTTGAATTCTTCCGCTTTTTCCATCGTAGGGTTTCGTTTTTGTCTTCCTTCCCAGACAGAATTCTGCTCTCGAACTTTCATACACTGTCCTGGCGTACCCTCCCCATACGTTATTATTTCATATTAATTATGATAAATTTTTTTACTGTTCTAGTTACTTCTACTTTCGTTTTATTTTTAGTTTTATTGGTATAATCAAGTCATATTTCGTCAAATCTTATAATGAGGTGTTCATACATTACCAAACTTTCTGGCTACATCTCATGAGTATTTTTTAATAAATTGTGAACTTAAACGTTCCAAATGTAGGTTATAATGAAGTAGTGTACGTACATCACAAACATTTTTTAAACTGAAAATCTGCCTAAAATATGCCAACCGAAATATCCTCGCATAGACATTATTAATTTAAGGCATAAAGACTATCGTGGAAAAGAAGTTACCTAAGAAATATTTAACTTGTGACGCAAAATATAAGTCTCTTTGTTTACGTACACATACGTACATATGTATACATGTAGTCGCGCCGTATAAAATCTCCGCAATGGAATATTTCATTTCCTCGAAAGACGAAGCATGTATTTATGTACATATTTGTATATTTATGTATATGAATGAATATCTTCCGGTAATTTCTGTGTCGTAATAAATTGTACAAACACAACCAGGAATTTATTCCGGACATAAAATGGTATAATGACTGATAATGTTTTGTCAATTGAAGTTACGGACATTAAAAGAAACGAAATAAACTTCAGATATTTCAACCTACTTACCTTATCGAGTAATTATAGCAGTTCATGATAACCTATCAGCACGACGTTAAGTTTACTATGAGGCATGTTTGATGAATTTCGAGCACACACACAGAGAAATATATGGACGGCGAGATCTGCCGCTTCTCTAAGTTTACCGAACTGTGACCGGGAAACATGAATCAGCTCCTGTGTTTAATTTACCGGTGACGTTTCGTATGCTAGTTTCATGTTTGCACACATAACGTAGCAGGTCTACATGAAACACAGGCCTATGTGACGGCTGTACATGTGTCACCAGACTTTCACATTTCATTGGGCTTAATGAGTGCGTTATTTTGATATTAAAATTTATATTTAAAAAAAAAATACTCATTCTAATTATAACAATTTATATTTTACTTAAGAGTGCGTGGTAGATAAATAAACGCTGAAAACATCAATTTATTTCTACGCTTTTTTCGAAGCCAATATGGATGAAATACTCAATGACAGTACTAGATAACGGTATTTTCCAACTTTATGAGTAAATATTTATACAGAATTACTAATTCGTTACGCGTTTTCTCTTGCGCCGCAGTTAAATGCACGAAGTTTCGGCGTCAGAGACTGTGCCTCAGAAGTTCGTAATACTGGAAACAATTTTGTTTAAAACGTTGGCTAAAACTATTGTCTAGGATTTCTATTGTTTGATTTTCGGAAATTGGCTTCAAGAAACCTACAGTTATAGATCAATGCTTTTAACATTGAATTATGTACCACGCACTCTTAAGTAAAAACCATCAGATATTCTCAATTTCAATTTCCGATATTTCCAATACCATATTTGAATGTGCTGATACTGCTGACAGTTTTTTGCAGTACATGTCTTATGCAACTGTCTCACTGACTGTGTCGTGCATAAATGTACTAATGCTAACATTATAAAAAACATTTTGGGATACATTTAGTTTTCTTGTCTATATTGAAGAGTTCTGCTTAAAACTGTGCAAAAAGCGTTACCTATTTCGTGCCTTAATAAAACAAGCATCATTACATTTAATACTACCATTTTGTTTTAAAAACAATATTAATATTTAAATTTCGGTAACGTTGGTTCACTAAATATAATAAAAGTTACACTAAAGCGGATGCTTAGTGTGGGACAACTCAAATAAAATATCTTGTATATGATTGTACGTATACACCGTTTACAAATTAAATGGGCAAGCTTGTTAACAGACTTGAAAATGTGTTAAGTATTATGTTAACAGTTCCTTGTATACTCATATGTTGCTCGTTAATATTTTGAAACGTAATTTAGGTACGCCAAATAACGATGTAAGTTAAATAAACGTGAAAAATCAACACATAATTTACTATAATTCGTTGTCTCAAGATGAAAAACTCGCCCGGCATTAACTAGCAAGGACTGGTAATTTAAAATAAATAAGTTTTACATATTTTGTTGTAAATGATTTGATAAGGTAAATAAATAAGTCAGAATTTTTAACATAACTATTTTGAATAATTTTAAAAAAGTGCCCACATTCTTGTTTCTGATTTCAAGATTAATAAGTATCGATTGATTAGTAACGAGAATGTTTCGAAGTTTGTCTATTTTCGCTAGTTATCCCACCGGGTACTATTACTGCAGTTTTATATGTATTATTTACGGGCGTCAGATTTTATCATTACGTGAGTGGTCAGTGTCGTTGATCGTTGAATTTAATAGTTCTGGTACTTAAGTACTTTTTCTGGTAGTTTAAATATATTTTCTACCATAGGTTTTGTACTTGAAGAGTTTGGAAAATATTAGTTATGCAAATTCAAAAACTTTTCGAATACTTACAACCAGCTGTGGTTACCGAGAGCGGAAAATGGAGTGCTTTTGATTGGGGGGGGGGGGCATCAGGTAATTACACTAGAGTGCCAAATTACCTTGCACTGGGCCTAGCCACCGGGAGTAAACATTTACATGTCTTCTCGTGTGGTAGAAATGCAGTCTGGGCCTGCTGTCTGCTGCTTCACCCCACCATCGTGTCATACAGGAATATTATAGAGATAGATAGAGAGGGAGAAGGGGGGAGGGATGAAATCCCAAGCCTACATATCGCGCAGGTCCCAGCGTGATCCCCCCTGCACCACGGCCGGCGCACGAGCAGGTCAGAGTGGCTCTAGGGTGGCGGTATCTAGTGTGGTCTGCCAGCCAGCTCTACTAGATATGCATCTGTCGCACTGTGGCAACTTGGCGCCCGACGACACGTCTGCTCCATCAGTCAAAGTCCCGCAGCTCCTGCGGTCGCCAGACTGTCGCCGCGACACCAGCCCTTGTTCCCGACGTACGCCCGATGCATGATCGGGCTCCGCACTGAAACTTTAGAGGATCTAGTATAGCAACTAACGCTGAAAGCATTTTGGATATCCGTGGAAAATTGAAAGTCAATTTATATAATTTAAGACAAATAGGGTTGAAGTGGTGGGGGAGGACGGTATACTAAAGAAATTAATAGAAAAAAAATATATATTTTTTTTAAATAGGTTCTAAAACGGATATTAGTGTTCCTGTACATATTTTTGTAAAATTTCGAACTTTCAATTGTTTATCGTTTCAGAACATTTTTATTTTAAAAACTACTGTAACTTGTAACTTTTATTATTATTTCATTAATTAACACTATTGCATTATTACTTATTAGAAATTTGGACTGCCGAAACATTTTTACTGACTAAGTAAACTGTTTTATTTTATGGATAAATTCACTTTTTTAAATATATATTGATAATATGAAAACATATTTTTACGATTTGCTTCAGCTAATTCGGCTAACATTGCCTGAATGTCTTCAGTACTCAATAGCCTGTGCTGTATAATTGGTCAAGAATAGGCACGGGATTCGCTCATCTTATTTTTTTCTTTTAAAAATGTACGTATATTTGTCTGTTTGTATCCTATGCGTTCTTTTACCGTTCATCCGATTATGATGAAATTTTGATAAGATAGTATATTAACTAACGTTGGAAAAATCCATGTTTCTCACATGGTCCATGTATAAGGTTAATTCCACTACAGGTTATAAATATAATGTGTTTTCTTATGGGAGAGTTTGTCACAGGGAATATTTCTGTCGCTAGTTTCGCTGTTATCGCAAACGGACCAGAAAAATTCGAAATTGTAGTAAAATTATATATAAATAGGCTTACAAATGACAGAATTAATTTAAGTTAATTATAAAGTGAAAATAAACCGATTTCGCGTTTTAAGTTATCAACTTTATGTAACTTAAAATTGAGGAAGGCTCTGTGATTAGTCAGTATAAACCTATTACCAATAACAGCGCTCAAGCAACAGACATTTTTCCTGTACGAAACATTTTACATTGATCTTTCTCAATAGTAGTATAATTAACGTTAACCATGTGGCCTGATCACGCATCTGAAAACCTGATTTATTTAAGTACGGAAAAACAAGAAATACATGTAAGCCGATCCATACGTACATCAATAAACAGATTTAAAACACAGGCAACTATATTATCGCATTTAATTGAAAACAGCACGAGCAAAGTCAGGGGCAACAGCTAATTTTTTCTGTAAATAAACCTCGTTGAATGCTGTAAAACATTTGATACGAAAATAAAGCCGTTAATCCGCTTGCATATTGGGAATGTTTCGATAGCTAACAGTGGATTGGAGGCTCTTAGTTTATACAGAATGCATGACCACTTCTGGCAATGCAGCTAGATGTTGAGTGTGTCTCTTTGACGGCCAAGGGACGCGTTATCCGCACGTCTGTTGAGAGCTTGGCGCAGAAAGCGGTCCTTGTTGCAAGCAGTCGGTGGTAATTTTAGCTCTTAATGACGCACGTGTCTCGCCACCTAATGTACGAGATGCGCCCCAGATATTCGTCTCTCTCTTCTGATCTCCTACGTGGAACAGCGGTACTGTAGCTAGTGCTGACATGGCTGGTTGTAACGATAAGTAGCTAGATCTCCGTCACATGGTCTCATTTGTCATTAAAGTTTAAATTTACTGTTGTTTAAATACAGTATCTCCCTGAATAACGTTTAAAGCGCATTGTCACGTTGTAAGAGATGCGAAGACGGGTAAAATTATACAAAGGTCGCAGAGGTTAGAAAATACCAGTAAAATGACCCACAAATTGTGGTCTGCGAGGTTCGCAATCTGAGTTGAAGTACCGTCAAATGGCGATACTTTGGCTGCAGTTGTAATTTTTACCTACACATAATAGCCACGTGGTGAGGAAACTATTTAAATGGATCGAACTTATGTATTTAAATATTTAACAAGAGTTACCTATTTCATCGATAAATGGACCCAAAAGAAATATTTTGAACCAGTCAAAGTTACCCCTGCAGTCAAAGTGCACCCGTTTGAAGTAGCAACAGTTGGCGCACTTTGCGAAATCTTTACCACCAACTCCATCTGCTACCTTGGCGCATATTCATATATCAGAGGCACAATAATGCAAAATTAGCAGCTTGTCTACGGCTGTGTCTGCGCAGAGCGATGAAAACAAATGAGAGTGAATAACGTGATTATAGAGCTGTCCCGGAATGAAGGACAGTGGAGCTTCCCATAGATCTCGTCGACCTGCAGTATCATCACACACGGGTCCCACATATGTGATCTTGGGAGTGACCTCAACCGGGCATCGGAACGGAGTCGCATTTATGACAAGTGAACGATATACCACAGAAGCCCCATGAACTGTCAGCTTGGCAAATTTGACGTACTTGTAGACGTCACAGAGTGCAATTTATTGTTATTTGAACGTAAATTGCGAACCTGCCTACCACAATTATGGGTCAATTTACCGGTACTTCGAAATTGCTTTGACCCTGATATCACTGTACTCGTCTTCGCGTCCTCTACTACGTGACAAAGAGCTTTAAACGTTATTAAAATATATTTTGTGTGCAAAGTTCAGAAAAGAAGTATGTTGAACGAACTGTTTTATTGTTAAATTTTTCCATTTACGCTCAGTGTACTAATTTAAGAAAATAAATAACTCGTCAAACGAATAAGGACTGTCGCTGTTAATACTTTCTCACAATAGAAAAACTGTTTCCAAGCGTTCACAACATAGCTACAACAGACCCAGAAAGCATATCTAAAAATGTAGACCTACTTACCGGTTTATACGAAACTTAGTTATAATAGTACGCTGAACATTTTCCACAGACGCTCATAGATTTTGACTGCTTAAGACCACACACCCATATTTATAAACTTTTTACGATAGTAATTATTTTAACCCTAAACAATAGCAGATATCAAAAATATGTTTGAGAGTTTTTAACTTTTTTTTGCTAATTTTTTGAAGACAGTAAATACTATGGTTTTAGCTAATTATGTAACTGTTAACTACAGTTTTATAAATTAACAAACTAGTCGAATCCGTACAATATCTTGTCTACTGTTATAGTACAATCATAAACAGTCAGCATAATTCAAACAATTATAGGCAACGCGTCGAAAACACCGTGCAGCGCAGCGGACTTTGATGATTCCTTTACATCTCAACCTCGAGACAGATACGTAACAAGGGGGGGGGGGTTGGCACTTGTTTTAGTTAATGCTTGCAGTTATAAAATGTAGGCCATGACTGTTGTGTTTGAAACGCATAAACACAGCATTATCACTTTGTACTTGTCAGAAGAAGTAAGATATTCCCGTTTGGTTTAGTAAATGTACCCAACTTAATGATGAATATCAATAAATAAAGAAGAGTAATGCCATCTTCAAATATGAAAAACTTACTTTAGTGACACTGGTTTGTAACTGGGCACATCACTTAATTTGCCGTCCGCGACAAATACTAGCAAGATAATTATTTCCTGATGAGCTCTGTTAAAATAAGCAGATACCGACAATTAGAAATTCAATTAACACATTTGCAAACTGTAAGATCAGGTTAACGGATTATAAAGAATGAAACGTGCACTGTAAACATTTTTTGTACTTTTACAAAGGAAATCTTTGGAAACCCAGTTGACAAAGAAATTTCTTGTAAAACTACAATGGTGGTCCTTGTAATAAAATACAAAGTATATGTTCGTAAAATTACAACGAATAGCCTTGTAGGTGTACTTTCAATGAGGGAAAAAATATTTTAAATGCTTATTGTACTTCATAAATAATATTTAAATTGTTTATCAAATAACTTTTGAGTAAAGGACTGGAGAGTTAAGTAATAATTCTGTGTTTTAAAGAACGTAATTAATATAAACAATCACTTTATTCCAGAAAAATGTTTTCCAGAAGTTGTGATCTTACCATAAGTAATTTCCGGCGAACCTACGATTTTGGTAGACTACACACTTTTTTCTAAGAATGTTGGCAAAAAAAAGCCTTTTAACATTATAAACTAATAATATTACAAGGAAAATTTTTCAACTTTTACCAAAGGTTGTACAACGACAAAGAAGTCATTAAAAAAAAATACAGTGCAGTAACTGCCGGTAGATAGGTACAGAGAAACCCCTTTGTAGTATTACAAAGTTTTCCTTTGAAACTTTATAAACTAATGATTTCGCACAGAAAATCTTTGTAAATTTTACAAAATTTTTACAGTGTGGAACATAGTTAAAACCGTCTACTTGTGGCGTTAGACGCTCAGAAATGAGGGAGACGGACATAAGGGCGACATTGAAGTGCGCACAAAATGCTGCATCTTCTCAAGGAGCCAAGCGCTGAACAGTTTTTACTATGAGACGCTTTTTAGTTTTGCAGTGGATTCGAAAATACTTTTAACGCAAATTAATACACATATCAAAAATTCATTCTTATAGTTTTAACACTAATATATCATTGTTTGTATCTGAATATTTCTGTTGCAATACACCAAACAGATTTTTAGATTTTTGCACCTGAAATATGACATATTTCGTTGTGAAAATATGGCAGAATGAAGAAAAATAATGTTTTGCTAGCAAACGGTACATTAATTTCAAAACCGCTCTTGCAAAATTGTGTATCGTATGACTGTACATAGTCTCAAATTTTTTCAATGTATTTGGTTTAAAAAATATTCTATTGATTTGCAATTGTTTGAAATAAATGAAATACCATCGCCGTAAACGGTGACCACATAATTTTACTGGTGGAAAGTCTGCAGCAAAGTTCAGTACACCTCGCAGTCTGTGTTTCACATACATCAGGTTAGTATATTTTGAATTATGGCAGACTGAAAGGACGTTTTTAGATACGTTGAAAGGCTTAGTGACAGTGTTTTGAATGAGTATGGTGTCTTAACAAGGAGGTTACGACCTTGTCTGTTTGTTTGTTTTTTCGTACGTTGGCACAATGGTCACACGTGTAATAGTTTCGTAAAAAAACAGTTTACGAACATTCTTCAACGCATTTGAAGCGTGAGGTAAGCGGTGCCCTAAAGCAGTAGGGTTTTTTCCCATCTCTCTGTTAAATATCTATGCGTAATCGTTACAACTGTCACTGCGTACTGCCTAAATTTTATGATATTATGTACGTATTTATTTACAGCAAAGAGACCGAAAAATTTTAAGTTTTTCTGTGCATGTTTTAATTGCGTACTTAAAATATTTACTTTCCTAGGCACTACCATTTATTCGTACACAACAGGCAGACAATATTTGTGAGAAGTCAAAAAATGTATGCACTGTAGTTATTAGTCACTCGAAAAAGTGGTAGAAAAATACAAATAGGAAATAATTAAAAATTTAACATAGCATTGTAAAGTACTCACAGTACCGCGAGATAATAAATTAATCGCTTTGTTTACAAGAGCAGTGACATATATGAAGACTATTAAAACCCAAATCCATTTACATTACAATAAACTTGTGAAAGACTTCCCCTTTTACGCCTGTACAATGTTATTTTCAGAAGATACCGTTTATGTACACCGCCATCAGCCAAATTCTCTCTCGCATATATTTTTTTAAAATTTCTTTGGTGAAACTCAAATGGAATCTTTATAATTCTGTATTGCCTCAAGCCTCAGTGCTCATGTAATTAACTTCTTTGTTATTCTTTGTTATTCTTGCTCACAATACATATATTCTTAACGTCTACTGTCGCCGTAAGAATATTTTCCATCGAAGGTCTTGGAAATTTTTTTTCGGAAAATTTGTTGATTTGTCGAAAAAAAAAACATAAATTTAGTTCAAAATATTCGGCTTTTCAGATGGAAAATCAGTTTTTTTTCGAACGGTTGATTTTTGGCCTGGAAAGTCAGGCCGAAAATATGATTTTTTGGCAATTTTTTAGTGCGTAATTCATACGCTCTGAGTCTTCTCGTCTAAAATATGACTGTATATTTAAACGAAATCATTACGAGATGCAACTACTTCCGTAATTGAAAAATTTTAGCATAGTTCAGGAGATTTTTTAATTTATGTGTTGTATCATATCTATCAACAATTTATAACACATATAATATTAACAATTCAGGGAACACTAAATATTTTTTAATGATCATTTGTGGTGTCCAATAAAGTTTCTGTTAACTACAATACGATAAACATGTGTATTGATCAACAGCATTAAACAGAAGGAAACGCTAGAAAACTTGATCTTATCAAAATATTTCTCAAGTATTCAGTGATGACTGCGATGAAACATTTACACTGTTATGAGATTCAATAAAGCTGTCTTTGCTCCCATCTAGCTGTAACGTTTTATATTTTCATAAATTAAACGTGAATCTTCAACACGTTACGAAACTGTACATCAAAAACATTTAAATATTGTTTCAGTTACACTGTCATCACCCCACGGATGACAGCGAAGAAAAAAATTTCACCCAGTTATATGGTGCAAGCGAAAGGCAATTCTATGATTTTGGGTAGAATTACATGAGATTAGGCTACTTTGGTTACACACAACGGTTAACTAATTGTGGTTGCTGTGTTTAAATTCTCTACACATCCTACTAAGTTTCTTACCGAAAATTCTTCGCACCTGTTCTCTTCTTTGAGGTAAGTTTCGAAACTCTTCTATCAAGCGAGGTAGCATAGCGCTTCCTTCACATTCTGGAGGATCCGGGATCGATTACTTGTCCGGCCATACTAATTACAGTTCATTTGTTTCTGGTTTTATATACTAACACAAGGCAAATGATAATTTCTTACTGTACATCATAGCCACTTCATTTCCTGCTAGTGATTGTATTATCGCCATGTAAGTAACAGGATAATACGTAGCCAACAGATAAAGTAGTCTGATATATACCCACATTGTTTGATGTTGATCTAAAACCAATTCGGTAAACATTATCACTGGTTCACGTTATTTCCTTCAAATCTGACAATATAAAATTTTTTGTAAAAGCAATGTTATTCTTAAGTAGCTAGTGCTGAATTTGCAGTGCGTATACCTAAAATAAAATCAGCAGATGAGCGAAAGTATTTTCCTTGTTTAAAATGCAAAATTGCCGGATTGCATTGCACGCTACGTAAAATTTATTTGTGCGAATGCTACGTGATATTAGCGAGTGAAGCATGGGCGTAATTTGAAAATTTTGATTGGGTGGCAAGAATACCAGTCATATAAGGTTTGGGGAAAAAAATGGGGGGTGGAAATCGAACAGCTTCCATCAAAATTATGTACACACTTTTGTATTGATTATTTTAGGGACTGGACAGTTTCGCGAATTCAATTACCTGTAGGCTAGAATCCATTATACTATGCATACTAAAGCCCCGTCTATTTGTTCACTGTCTGCTGTTCCACCGAGTAGCAACTAATTCAAATATTGTACAAGGACAATATGGGAAAGTTTTAAGAAAAACAGGAGACATGTTATTTAATTCCAGTACACGCCGATGTGAGCGCTGTTCCTTCTACAATAGCACATTTCTCTATGGGTAGTTTTAGTTTTATATTTTGTTGTTTATAAATTGAAATGTAATCATGATTTTAGAAAATAATTATGCTCTTTTAGTTATTACTTTGATAAGATAAAATTTAAAATACTTATAAACACATTCTAATACTATTAGCCTAAGAGGAATTTAGTCAAATGTATAAACACCATAGAAAATAGAGATGTAAGAATGCAAATTTTGCTAGTGTTTCCAGTTCACGCCGTTGATAAAACGTCTCCCGCTCCAACAATGCTAAAAGGCTGTACTTTCCCATATTGTCCTTTACGATATTTGGCTAATTGGCTAATAGTCGGGGCTTGAGTATGCAGTCCCTAATTATTTTATATCATTACCTAAATTAAAAACCAGTGTATTAGAAAAATGCACAAGTAAAATTTTAGTTCTAAGTTAAGGAAGATAATTTTATGTTCTCTATTAACAAAATTTCTGGGTGGCGACTGCCATCCCTTGCCACCCCCGAATTACGCCTATGGAGTGAAGTGTATATATTTATCGTCACGCACATGTAATTATCACGGAAACGATTAAAAAATGCATTAGTAAATTTGCCACTGCATGGCTCTCAGATTTTTAATTAAACGTACTTGTAACAGTTTTTGTTAAAATACAATACGCAGCCAACTGCCTATATTAATGAAACATTTATATTTAAACCTATCGCTGACACATGTGTTGTAATTTAAATTAGCATAAACGACAAAGTAATAGGTTACCATTTTATATCATTAAAATAATTAACTTTTTGCTGGTATCTCAAAAGTCCCGAAATATCGTTATGCGTGTTTTACATACATTGTGTATTTATGTCAAGTAGCAGGTTTAACTTACGATAATAATAAATAATATAGCATTTTGCTAATTTCCAGTTTTCATGTTTCAACTGTTTTTATTCGCTTCGCATTTGAATGAAAATTTAGACTGTTTTAAAGAACGCCTGGAAATATTCAGTTACATATTAATTACGTTCTTGAAATAATGAAGTTGTAGTAGCAGAAAAATTAATTCAATGCACGGAGAATTCGGTAGAGCAGAAAAAAACTGTTTGAATCTACCTGTAGACTACAAGCAATTAAATAAAATTATAAATTTAAGAAAATGTGACTTAATTGCACGATGAAATAATAAATGTATGGAGATTTTCCTTGCTAACTACACATTGTAAAATTTTTGCTCGCTTAAAGAAATAATTGCCACGTAATGTTAATTGTTAATTTTCCTGAACTAAAAAATAATTAGCTATGCGTGCGTAGACTAAAACTGTCGGAAACGTAATGTTACAAAACATTTCACACAATTATGAGGGTTTAACAGGGGAACTAGTAAGGTAAAAATTTTATTATCAACTTACTTCTAGAAACGTACTGTATGAGTAGAACACCGCACACGGATAATAGGAATTCTAATCTCCCTCGACTCATTTAAGTCAAGGAGCTCTGAACCCGTGAGCACTGTAAAATCTGTTCGAAGTAGCGACTATCACGTTTGGTAATACACACGCATTGCATTTGCTAAGCATGTTCCAGATCACAAGCTCAGTAATAACCTGTGTGTGCAAGATCGCTTCTGCAGCAGCCGTGACTTGTACGAGAAGAATTCCTCCGATATTTCAGGGTCTCGTTGACAAGACTTTTCGTGAAAGTCGATTTTTGTTATATCATATGATCCTGATGGCCAAGCAATTAATAGTTGATCACCTCGCTCAATGACACTTCCCGTATTAGTACAATCTGTGCAATTTGAACTGTTCAGATCCCTACTAAGAGTGCGCGCACTGCCGGGAGCTTTACAGACTGACCATTCCCGGTGGTGGATTTCGGAGTTACTAGTTGCTGTTTGTTCTATGTATTTACCCCACTCCAGTCTTCTTCAGGTTCTGTGTATGCTGGGAAGGGTATTGAAGGGTGTTAGTAGTGCATTGAAATAAAAGGCGTATATTACAATAGTACGACCAATGTTAGAGAATGCTGCAGTAGAGTGGGATCCGTACGTTGATCGTAAAATTGGAGGTGCGGGAGCTGTTGAAGGTGCAAAGACGGGCAGCGAGGTGGGTGACTGATAAATTGAGAATGCAAGGGCAGGCTGGTGAGTAAGAATGGAACTTTCGCCCATCTTGGGGGAGGGGAATGGGGGACTCATTGAAGGAAAAGAAAAGAGTGGAAAGGCTGGTCGCGATGTACAGGTTGGTGAACAAAGAGTGAGGCTGGGATAAGTTAGGGTGCCTGTTAACTAAGGCAAAATATAGACGAAGAGAGAATTGCATTGAGAATATCCCGGTGATGAGGAGAAAACTGAGCGGGGTACGCAACAACGCTTAGCAGGTCGATGAGGGAGTGGAATTTTATACTTTCGGTGGAGTTGGTGACAGAGAGGGGGATTGGAAAGTTTAGGAGGAGATTGGTAGGTAATTGATGAGAAGGTTACAGCTTGCCACCGGGTGGTTGCCCAGTTGCAAGTTTTATTATTATTATTGGTTCGCTTCTGATGGCCTTGTATATTATGTGGTCTCATCCATTTTATTCTTCTCCCACCTAGGCGATCTGGGTTCAACTCCCGGCGGAGTCAGTCCCCGGATTATCGCACGTGTGGATTGTGCCGGACGACCTTTCATTCCGGCGATGATCCATACTTACATCATATCACCCTCACCAGCGCTAAAGACCTCGATGTTAAGTACTGACCAAAATGTCTTCACTTCTAATATTCTTGGCATCTTCAGATTTAACATATATGGTTTGCAATCTGACCTTGCGAATGATCGTAGTGTTATTTGGTAGGTGCATTGCGGTGGCAAGAAGCCTAAGGTAATGTGTATTTTAATTTTGAAATTTTTTTTCAAGTTAAATTTTTCAAAAATTGTTTTCGGCACCGCCATAAAAATTAACATTTCCTTTTAACGACTTTATATTTTTTCAAGCTTTTTGAATCTAGTTTTGACAGTTTGACAGCATTGAATCACAATTATGAACTTGTTTAATCTTTTAGTTGAGTCCTACCTTTAAGTAGGGTAATATGCTTTCGTTTAGGTTTGTAACTCCTTTATTTTTTTTTTATTTTTTATTTTTATTTTTTTTTTTTTTGCTGCCAAATTCTTGAAGGCTTTCCTTATTCCGTTTCTCAGGACACTCGTGTCTATGTACCCTTCCGGTCCTAGACATTTTCCGTCTTACAGTCGCAAATAAACCTGATTAGCGCGTTTTTATTTGGATTTTCATCATTTGGTAAATTACTTGTAAGATTAATTTTTGTACATGCAGATTTGTTCTGCCTTTCTTTCAAGTTTGTGTTAATCATGTGACTCGTGGCGACGAGCAGTAAATCAGCGTATATGGCTTCGAAATATTAGTCATACTGTGGTTTTACGATGTAGTGTCTCGAGGGCCGAGTATTGCATTTACTTGTATTTTGTGGACTTGTGCCCCGATGAATTCGTTGTTGAATATTTTAAAAAATTTGACCCGTTGTGATTTTTTTTATTCATGATCATGTCAAATTTACTAGGCTAGGGGTTGCGTTTTATTACACTTGTATTTAAAGTGAAACTTGGACAAATATAACATTTTTAAGAGATAATAATTTATGATTAATAACAGTGACTCTTGTATTTATTGGTTAACGCGCTCGTTAGTATTAATCGCTGTATGTTAAGACATTTTGGTTGTATGTTTTATAAATTGTGATAATTGCTGACTAAGTTTAGGAAGCCGATTGGTTTTCTGTTTTCAGTATGTTCGGTCGAATTATAAAACAGCAAATGAAATGTGTGTTGGAGAGCCATGACGTTGAAGTCACAAGCGTATACTGTACAAAGGAAGCGACCCGGCCAGGAATCGTACATGTAATACATGTGGGGGATGTAAGTGATCTGTCTACTATACCACTGCAGTCCCGCAGCGGACTGATGCGATTTAAAAAACCTCAAATGGATCGTAAATCGACAGTTGCCAGAGTGCACAGAAATGTACTTTGTCACGAATATTGATATATAGCCGCTACATATTCGATATCACATGTTTTTGTTTTAGTACTTACTTCAACAATATTCGAAGATTTTTTTTTTTTTACTTTATAAAAGAACATGATGGAACCGCATAAAATTCTCTTCTGCCGTTCTAGTTATGGTTTCACAATCTGTGGTCGCCGGGTTTTCTCAGAGATTTCCCTTTTACCTTACCCTTTCATTCCGGCGCTGCTTCGTACTTACCTTATGTCACAACTCACCAACGCCTTAAGATCTCGATGTTGAGTTGACCAATATTTTTCACTCACTGAATCACAATTACCTGCCGAAAAGACTGGATCTGACCACATCCTAGCAATGTTTTTAATACAGTTAAGTATTCTTTTTATCTCGTCATAAAATGTATAGAGTAACGGAGACAATAAGCGGAGAGGATTTTGGTTTGTATTCCATAAATCTTTACGAGTTTTTGGTACACCGTATCTTTACTCAATAGTAAGTGCCTTAGAACTTTCATTTGAGTCAAGGGTTAACATTCAAATTAAGGCACTCCTAAACCCTTGTAAATACGTTAATGTACATACTAAATTTTATACAGATTAGCAGCTCAGCAGGAGTTAGAACTACGAACTTTAAATCGGCGATTCGAAGATGATGTTAAGGATCTCGCCTGATACAAAATGAGGCCACGTTGTTTTATGTGTTATGGTAAAACTACGCAACGTAACAATCACATGTTTAAAGTACATGAATCGCCACTGGATCATAGGCGTTTGATACGCACCTGTATTCTAGGGTGTAAGTTTTCAGTAACCACGACTAAATGTGACAGTCACCGCTGCGTACACAAACAGCGGGAGATAATATCATATATGGCCACCGAGTGAAATGAAGCTTTCCTGACAGCAGAAGGGACCGCGGTCGACGCAGTTGCTCGAGCTAAGGCACTATAAAGAGTGGGTATAATCGTCCGCCATTTTGGGTCTTTCGGAGCTAGCGCAAGCCGATGCATGCTCGCGCGTCCCAAAAATCTATCAAACTAAACTCATTATAAATCTAAAACTATTCAGCCAAATGTACTCAAAAATTTTATATTGCATTTAAGAGCTATGCTGCCAATGATAATGTAGATCAAATTTATTTTCTGCAACTATCATGTTATTAACAATTTTTTTTTAACGATGCCATGTTGACATTTGACAGGAAAATGCAGAGTAAATTATAGTAAGCGAGAAACTTTTTTGCTATACGAGATAGACGGGGGGTATCAGCGAAGAAAACAAAAAGGATAGAATAAATTAAATTTCTATGCCCCTCTTGACGATTTACGCGAATCGCTGTTGTTTTGGTGGCAGGTAGAAGACAGAATATTTCGTGCGCGAGGCATGGTCTCGCTCAACGACGAGAACACAACTTCACTCTTAGTTTATCTACACAACATTTACTATGTAAATGTCAGTTTTATATATATATATATATATATATATATGTGTGTGTGTGTGTGTGTGTGTGTATTTATAACTAAGTTTCTAGTTTGTAATGTTACTTTTTACTATATACTTAATTAGATAACGTAGAACATGAAATACTATTTTTACAAGCGCCCTTCTTGTCTATAAGCCTAATAGTTTACAGGATTCGTGGTGGTTCCTTTTAAAACTTTATATATATTACTAAATACTAAATAATATTGTACACTCAATCGCAAAACATATGTAACTGAAAATAAGTTTTTTGATATAATTCAGTTATAGTTGCATTTCCAAAAATTTCCGTCTCTATTATTCAGATTTAAAACAACAAAACTATTCGTAAAGGTTTATACTTTATGTTTTCACATAACATATTTGCTCAATTGGCAGGATAACAGTGAATACAGTGACATGATTTACAAACTAATGCTTCTATTTTGCTCTAGACATGAAGGTTTGAATTTAAATAGAAATAGAATTCATGACATACTTTTATATTTTTTAATTGTTTCTTTAAACATAAAATCTTATATAACAGTTTGAGATGAACTTTTTGTAACGTAAGATGTAAATGTTAAAAATAAGTAGCCAACGAACAGTAATAAACTGCAAGACACCGGAAAAATGATTGAATCCAACAAATGTAGTTTAGTTCACGAAGACTAATTAGACAAATTATATTTTAAAAACAGTTATTCATTTGCATACTTCTATTTAACTAATGCTGTGTACCAAACATTTTACTTTTTTTTATAGTTTAATTTGGTCACCCGCGATGTAAGCTAAAATTACACATTATTTTGTAATATCACAAAAATAAATATTGAATACATTTGAAATTATGGTTTGCAGAATTTTTTTATTCTTCACTGATATGTACAAAACCTAACCTAAAATAGAGCATCAAACCGAATCACTTATTTTACAGTGGAAGAGAGAGAAAAATTAATTTAATTTTTAAAATATATACAATTTTTACAACATGCAGTTATTTTGCTTACAGTTTAACACAGTCTCATCACTTAAAGAATATTGTTTATGCAAATTGGAACTAAGAGTTAGTTTTCTTTTCTTCGCAGAAGCGGTGCGATGCATATTGAAATTTTATTGACATTTTTGGTTAAGTCCACTACAGCGTAGAACCTCAATTATATCCCAAATGAATATATAACAAAAAAAATTGAAACGACACCTAGATTAGAACTTCCATCCTTTACATTACCAAGTTCGTCCCTTAAAGAGCTACCTATGATCTGCCGCAACTATCACATGAATTTTTAAGACAATAAACAGCAATCGTATAATAAACTACACATATCTGTTTACCGTTATATAAGTACAAAGTATATGTTTCATGTAGTCAAGAAATTACTGTGTTTCGAACAATATTGTTTCATGGACATACCCTTATTCGAAAACACATATTTTGATCACTTATTGTTAGGGAAAGGAATAATTTGCGAGTTCAGTGAACGACGTGTTATAATCCACTGTCCTATGCATACTCGAGCCCGTCTATTAGTTCATTGTATGTTGTTACAGTGAGTAGCAGCTAGTGGATAAATGGTCGGGGCTTGTGTATAATCAGGAAAATGGATTCCTACACGCATGTCGTTGAACTCGCGAAATATTCCTTTTCCTACTTATTGTTACGAACTTTTTACATTATTTATATAAAGGTCTTTACGAACGTTAACTTTTATTTTTAATTATTGCCTCTGAAGCGCCAGCTCATAGTAAAACAAATGCCACAAATTTCTGGGAGAAGATACGTTTTGCCGAAATATCGCAATGAATGAGAAACTTCTGCAGGCATGTTGTAGTTCTGGCGTTGTGTGGTGTACAAAGGAACTTTTCATAGAGCGTTAAAGTTAGTGTTACATTTTTCATCTTATTCTTAGGGGAACGAAAATGACTTAGTGTTCAAGAGATCTTTATATTTACATGGTTTGTATTATTAAAAAGGTTCACTGTAAATCTTAATAGGCTTTTGTGTGTAACCTTTTTCTCACAAGTATTTAGTTGATAACGGAAATTCCTACATTATGAATAGCCATAGTGATAACGTAGGTATAGAATAGAAATTACTATTCTCGCATTAACTGTATTGGGCGATAACTGCGTTATTTACAGGCATACAGTAAAAAGGAAAGAACTTCTAAATACAAATGCAAATCCAACATGTCTACAGAGAGTAAGATACCGTGTGTTATATTTACGAGGTACGCTACAGTAAATTAGTGGCACTTCTCCATTCTGTTTTCCACAAATTCACGGTGTTTGTTAGCTTGGCTTAATGGGAATAAAAGTAAGCATGCTATGTTTCAGATATTTAGTCATAGACTATAACTAACATGTTTAGTCGTATTGTCAGAAAAATTAGCACTTGCACAAGTGAGTGAAGAAAGATTTGTATTTATTATCCTGACGCTATAAATCAGCGTGGCTACTGTCTGCACAGAGTAAGTGAAGGGCAGCTACAGTACAAAAAATAATTTATTCACACCGTTACATGATAGGCAGTGTGTTGTAATTTTAGTGTAGATTGACTTAAAATAAATCTGAAATTCATATCAGTAAACAAACTACTTGAAACCTCAATAATTCAGTTCAAAAACAAATTCATTAGCAGCAACTATTTGCGTTTACTGCT